>JAWWEM010050365.1:0-11696 GCA_035582935.1 Ormyrus thymus
GAACTGTCCCAATTACCGAACAGTCCCAATTATCGAACTGTCCCAATTACCGAACAGTCCCAATTATCGAACTGTTCTAATTACCGAACAGTCCCAATTACCGAACAGCTCCAATTACCGAATAGTCCCAATTACCGTACAGTGTTATTATGGGTGGTTGACGCGCGTAGCGCGCAGGGGGGCATAGCCCCCCTAGTAATAGAGAAATATTTTTTGATAATCAAGATTTTGCATTGCCTATTATGAGTCTTCAAGCTGCAACTTTTAAGTTATTTTTCTTAATTTTGTTCCATTACGTATCTGTTATTGTTATTAACAATAAATAATAAACCAGAAATTATTCCTTATGTAATAATTTTATAATCAATTTCTTTAAATATCTACAGATTGATTTTGAGAAGAAGAGATTAAAAACAGAAAATTGCTTGAACTTATCAGTAAGCAAAGTTCCATTAAAATTGTATTAGTGACTCCACCAAAAGATCAGTCCCACTTTTTGATATTTCTTTCCCATCACAGATTATCCCAAGTCATTGTGGCACTTTTCTAAACTAATGAGATTTGTGGCGTACGCGTGCCACGAAGACCCTATTTTGTTCTGAAACTTGTGGCAATGTCGACATGGAAAGGCTGGGGGGAAGGGGTGGGCTAATGCGAGAAAGTGATTGTACCTTCGTGTGAAAATGGCCACACGAGGTTAAAATCACCTTCTCGCTTGCGTATCAAATAGTATTTTTTGATACGACGTGACAAAGCTTACGTCAAAAATTATTTTTATGTTTATAATCAACTTCGACACCAGTGTCGAAAAGTACTATTTCCTTGCGTATTTTCATTATGGAAACTGAATATATGTGCACGAGTGTGCAAAGTAATCTACTACTGCGAAAAATAGATTACTTCCCGCACTAGTGGAAAAGTAAATCACTTTTCTCATTAATGCGCGAATAGTATATTCCGATAAAAGTGCGAGAAAGTGATTATACCCTCGTACGACCGTTTTCACCCGAGTGAAGCGAGAGTGACAAGGTAACACGAGGTTCAAATCACCTTCTCGCTCGTGTATTGAACAATATTTTTTGATATGACGTGTGCAAGGGTTGATTTAGCGCGTGAGTTTTTATTCAAGCGCGCGTAAATTCGAGTTTTGCGCACAGAGTGTCGAAAAATAGTTTCCTCACTGAAAATAGGCTCGAAAAAAGGGCATTATACATGCACTCGTAAAAAAGGTATCGTGTGTAATACGTTCGGGAAGCTATTTCACTTGGGTGAAGTTTGCAACGCGAGACGCAGGCGAACGTACGAGCCGAACGCGAGTGAGCGCTATGGCACACTCGTAAAATAGCCCTCTCTGCTCACTTGTTATACAATGTACTATTTACGCATGTTCGTCAGGAAAAATAGTATATACAATGTGCGCCGAATAGGTGATCCCACACGAGTCGAATCATCTATTTGGCGCCCTCGTTGCGTAATGTACTATTTCGATACACGAGTGCGTAAATTCGATTTACGCATTTTGAAATGTTTCAAAATTGTTTTATACCACGCTAACCTCAAAATCACGACTTTGAAATCATTTTTCGGCGCTCGTGGTATAAAATAATGTTTGATACTGGTGTTTAAGTTGATTATTTACCTCGTGAGACTTTTCTTCCTCGCTTTCTCCTGTGCTCGGGAGAAAAATATCTAACGAGGTATCATTCTTAATCAACTCCGACACCAGTGTCGAAAAGTACTATTACGCCTCTTCTATCGAAATTGTACAGAGTATAAAAAGTGCGGAAAGAGGGCTATTTCACGAGTGTGAAATTTACAATACGAGATGCAGGTGACCGCAGGAGCCGAAAGAGAGTGTGTATTAGCCGCAATCGAGTGTTGCAAACTTCACTCTCGTGAAGTAGCTTTCTGCATGTGTTATACACGATACTTTTTTTACGAATACACGAAAAATGCCCTATTTTCGAGCCTATTTTCAGCGTGGCGACTGTTATTTCGCACACCAGTGCGCAAAGTGATTTACTTGTCCGCACTAATACGCAAATATTCAGTTTCCACACTGAAAATTGTCAAGAAAAAGGGCATTTTCCATCCCTGAGTAAAAAAGATATTGTAGACACTCGTGAGAAAAGCACTGTTTTTGGATGAGACACTTATACAATCTTAATCGAATTTCACATACAAGTAAGTTCGTTCAATTTTCTAATTATTTGCAAACATGAACTCCTTCAAACTCAATTAAATAATAAAAACCAAACAAAATAACAAGTCTGAAGTAAAATAGGTATCTTAAGCTGACGAGTAAAAAACATGCAATGTCAAGAATTTGTTAATATATCTAAGTGTTGCATGGTTCAATATCTTATATTTGAGGAATTTGAACATAGTGAATTTATTATTATATCAATCTTGTTCTATACATTGAACCCATATCGAATGAAGCGACCAAAATGCGAGACTTGAATTTCCAAGCTTCAGTTTTGTCCTCTATTTTTCGAGATCAGAAACAAAAACATATTGTACCGCATTAGAAGAAAAAAATAGAAACATTATTCTTATTTCATATTCCACCCCAACACTCCCTAACAACATCTAGGTTGAATCTAACGTATTAAAAAACTCGACATTACAATGTCCATGCATAATTACATCTTTTTTTTTTTTCCCTGAAAGAGTTATTGTCGCGATGCGACCATGTACTCTGAATCACCAATGTATCGATCTGAAAGTCTGCAGTAATATCTAATAGAAGGAATTCCTCCGTGTCCCACTCTTGACTCGCTTAATGTTGGTATCTGTGTCTCGGCCAAGATGTTCTGGTTCTTCGAGCTTTGTGAGCGAGGCTTGATCCCCCGGCGGCGGGAAGCCCCCGGTCAAAAGAAGAGCGACTGACTGAGCGTGGAGAACCGTCCTCTTGGCTCGGGCTCCTGAAAGAGGGAGATTAGACTCCTAACGGGGAATTAAGGGAAAATTGCGGACCGTATTGGATTGTGAAGGATTCAGATTGGAATTTTGCTCTCGATTATGAGGTTGGAAAGCGATTCGAAAATTCCCGGGGCGTCAAACGCCAGATCAATCGTCTCCGAGCCCCTCCCGATCCCCCGCCTTTCGCACTCCGCAAAAAAAGGGCCCCTCAACCGTGAGAAGAGTCTACAATTCCACACCAGATGCTCCACGGTGTGCAGTTCTTCGCCGCACTCGCAGGGTTCCTCCACTGCGAACCCTTTTGAGGCCAGGTGGGCCCTAGCGCGGCTATGGCCGCTGCGAAGGCGGTTTAGAATGCAAATTTGCCTTCTTCGTAGTGGGGGTCCCTTAGCGAACCAAGGGTTCAGAGAGAATTCTTCGAACTTACTAACATAGCGCCTCCCTTTGGATGAGTTCCCATAAGTTCTGAGAAATTCTGTCATCTCTTCAATAAGCATATGTTTCAGACTAGAAAGAGTGTCCCTATAAACGATATTACTAAATTCTATTCCCTCCCGGGTGCACGCCTCCCTTGCCCCCCGATCAGCCGCCACGCTCCCGGGGATGTTGGTATGTGCCGGGATCCAGTAGAGGGAGATGGACTTTCCCGAGTTCTTTGCAACCTCAATTAGGCTCCTGATCTCGCTAGCAGTCGGATGCATTTTGGAATTAAGGCCTTTTGATGCCAGGCAGGAGAGGGCTTCCCGTGAGTCGGAGAAGAGCACGCTCCGGTCACTACCGGACCCCGACGCGTAGATGATCCCCTGCTTGATGGCAACTAGCTCCGCGGATAAAATCGAGCAAGAATCCTCGAGCCTAAAGGGTGTACAGAGCTCCGGAAAAGCAGTTGCGAAGCATGCTCCCCTCCGATTGTCACTCGTACCCGAACCATCAGTAAAGATAGCTAAAGACTCTGCATGTAAGGATCTAATCAGGAGTTCCCACTCCTTCTTAGGGTCCTTGTTCCCTTTGAGTTGATGTCCCCACGATAAGTCTATCCCCTCCTCCAAGAAGAGACTATTGTAAGGGCAAGAGAACGTGGGGAGTTTTCCATACCGCACTATAACCTGTCGAATGTGGTAAGTATCTTTCCAAGCATTTGCGAAGATGCCGAATCTAGAGATCTTGGATCCATATAGGGAGCGCTTACAGTAGTTTTCAATGTATTGAAGTTTCGGGGCAATCATGTTAGACCTGCACGCATAGCTTGAAGCGATTAAGCGTCTGGCTAGGTAGGTTCTTTTTACTCTAAGTGTGGGGATCCCGGCAAGATCGTGTAAGATGTTTATAGGGGTGGTTCTTATGCAGCCCAAACAGCTTCTAAGGATGGAATTTTGGATCAGGTCCAGTTTACGGAGGAGAGACTTGCGCGCCCCCGCGTAGAGGAAAGAGGCCCAGTCTGCTCTCGGTCTCACAATAGACTTGTAAAAGGTGATCGATGTTTGGGGGTGGATCCCCCAGTGTAATCTGCATAAGTATGCTATCATGTTCGCACCTATTTTCATGGAGCCCGCCGTCCTCCTGATGTGCTCTTCCCAATTCATCTCTGTGTCCCACCATGTGCCCAAGTACTTGAAGGAGCGCAGGTTCGGGATCGAAGTGGAATTGCACTGCACGGAGGCAGATCCTGGGGGGATCTTTTCGGCCCCATATCCGAGAAAACAGAGGGAGCATTTGTCGACAGAAATTCTTAGATCCAGGGAGTTGAACCATCCCTGTAATGATTGGATGGAACCGTTTAAGCTGGAAATGATGTCCGGAGCTGAATGATTCCTGGTATAGAGGAGAATGTCATCGGCGAAACCGATCATTCTGACGTCCTGAGGTAGAATTCTCGTTATCCGCGATATATAAATATTGAATAGAAGCGGGGACAATATACATCCCTGGGGCAAGCCCTTGTTAGTAGAAGCCGACCTGAAGGGGACCCCATTGTAAAAACCCGTGATTTTCCTGTTGTCGATCAAGTTTCTCACAAAAAGCGCAATGCATTTGGGGACCTCAAGGGCTTTCAAGATGTCCAGCAGAGATTTGAGGTTTACTCTGTCATAGGCCCCCTCCAGGTCCAGGCAAAGTACTCCCAAGAGCTCCCTTTTGTCTCTCGCGATCCCTGCATCCAAGTGAAGGGTCGCAAGACAGTCCGAGCAGGATCTTCCTCTCCTGAATCCAAAAAACTGGTTCGGCAGGATGCCCTTGCTCTCCGCCCACCACATCAGGCGGTCGTTTATGCACCTTTCTAAGATCTTTAACAGCGATATGGTGCGAAATCCCTTGTCGCCCCCCTTGGGAATGAAGCAGACCTTTAAATTTTTCCAATCTGTTGGATAGTATCCGTGTAGGAGGATGTTGTTATAGAAGCTCGTGAGCCAAACTATGGCCTCTATCGGGATCTTTTTAAGGACCGCGTACGGAATGCCATCGCTCCCAGGGGAGGAATTCAATTTGCTCTTATCGATGGCATGTGATACTTCTGCGAACGTGATCTGATTCGACAGGAAAGATTCTTCCCCTGTAAAAAAATCCGAAGCGCTGATGGCCGGATACTTGTAATTGTTCGCGATCTTGACGAAAGCCTCCAAAAGAAGGCCATTATCCTCAGGTGTGTTGGAGTTTCTTGAGGCGGGGGATGGGGAATAAAACCGGTTCTTAAATTTCTTAATGGAATTAAAGTTTGAGACAATTGGATTTGACGGGTTCATTGATGATACGAAGTTCCTGAATTTATCCCTTTTTATTTTGAGTAGCCCTTTGGATGCTTTCTTCACGCTTGTTCTGTAAAGATTGAGGTTCTCAAGAGTAGGGTCCTCTCTGAATTTCTTGAGAGCAGTTCTGCGGTCGCTGACTAAGCCGGAGCAAGTGCTGTCCCACCATAGGGCGTCCGGCGGTTTGCTTTTGCGAAAGGATTTTTTCCCGCTGTGCTCTCTTACCCTGCCCCCTGAGGCCGACACTGCACTCTTAATTAATTCTTGAAAACTCTCAAGGGCTTTGTCCGCGCAGCCCGAATGGTCCTCTAGCCGGTGGAGGTTCGACCTAATGAACCCAGCGAAATCATCCCAAGCAATATTGGTCAGTGAGAGTACTCTACCCGCGCCGCAGATGCGGCCGGGGAAAGAGTCGACTGTGATCATAAGAGGGAGATGGTCACTGCCCATGTTGTCTTGGCCTACCTCAAATCGAACTCTGGGGTTAAAATCGGTGTTGCACAGTCCCAAGTCCGGGCTGCTGGCATTTATGGCTATGCGTGTGGGTTCCTCACCATTCAGCAGCACGAGACCGTTTTGGTCCAAAAGAGCATCGAAAAGGTAACGACCTTGCTGGTTGATGCTCGCGCTTCCCCAAGAAGGGTGCTGCGCGTTGAAATCGCCCAAGATGATGCACTGTTTGAGTGAGGAAAGTGCATCCATAAGGCGTGCCAGGCCCCCAGAGTTCACGATATTATAAGGAGGGTTGTACGTAAAAAAGAGGTGGCAACTGGATTCCTTATCCCAAATCTTGAAAAGTAAATGTTCCATATTCCTCGGTGCAACGTTGCAGGGTAACATCCGAAATTGTATGTTCTGCTTGAAAAAGACCATAAGACCCCCTCCCAGGTCTTTATCGCAGTCAATCATATCCTTCCTAACCTTGTGGTAGCCGAAGATGTCCGGGATGTGATCGGAGGATTTGAGTTTGGTCTCCGCAAAACAGACGACATCATGCTTCAAAACGGTGTGAGAAAGCTCTGGCCATTTGTTCTGAGCTTGTCTGCGAAACTCCTCTGTTAATGTTTGGTGTGCTTCCGAGGGTCGATCGCGCGTCTTGAGTGCAGACAAATCTCTTCCGGCTGCCATAGGCTCCTGCGGGTTCCGGTTAGCGGGCTTGTTTCCTCCGCGCGGGGACGTCCTGGATCTCTTGGAGGCCCAGCCGTCTCTTGTGGACCGATTTCCCCCGTCCTCTTCCGAGCCGGAGGAGACTGCGTCAGCGTAAGATCTCTTACGTGTCATTTTCTCAAAGGGAGACGTGACAGCTGATCCGGGAGCAAGGCTCGCTACTAAACCCGGTCGTCTGATAATTGTAAAACTTATACCTAAAAACCTTAAAACTCATCTAATCTATCAAGAATTGACGCTATGATGGGCCTAGCCTGTCTCCAGAACTATCGCTGGGAATATGTCTTCAGAGGCAGCAGGATGCAACCATTCTGTTATAGATGTCCTTGTCTATGGACTTGTCTGATTGTTAAAAATTAAATTGTACCATTACCACCTACTCGAGTGAGAGCCAGATGGTTGGAGTCGACTTTTAAACTATTGCTAGCTACCACTGTCCTAAACTCCACTGAGACAGGAGCAATACAAACAAGACAAAACTGTGACGATATAGCAGGATTTGCAACAGTCTAAAACCCCCTCACTTAGTCAAGTACCACTACCGCCTGCTCGAGTGAGAGCCTGATGGTTGGAGTCAATTTCAGAACTTTGCTAGCCAGCACTAGCTTAAGATACGCTGAGGCAGGAACAAAACAAGCAAGATACAACTAAAGCGATAGAGCAGGTCTTTTTAACAGACTAAGCCCCATCACTTAGTCAAGTCGACAATCTAACATAGGATAATCCTCCGCAAAGCATCTCTTGTACGCCTATCTCTGGAGTGAGTCGCAGGGTCTATACCCCCAGGGAAAACCAGAGAACGACCAGTCCGTTGTAAGTGTCCTTATTTATGGACTTGTCTAAATATTAAAATTAATTATACCAATTTCACCTACTCAGATAAGAGCATGGTGCTTTGAGTCGGTTATAGCGAATTTTGCCCTCTAGCCTTGCCTTAATCTCCACTGAGATGTCAACAAGCAATCAAGACTTGTGCTTAGCTATCGGATGAAGATTATAATTGTTTATCTGACTCACTAAACTGGCCAGTAAACACTAACCCTCGAGCAGCGCTCGGGTAGTCTGTTGTTGCAGCAGAAAGTCAATGAGTATAGGTACCTGTCGGTAATACGTCTAATCCCTGTGTTCTAATGTTTGTATTTACTCTCCTACTTGGGATGACCTTGTCGCATTCCTGCCTCTAAAATTTGAGGAAGTTTAATACCAAGTATACAAAATTTACAAGCTAAAAGTGCGATTTCCGACATGTGAGAGCATCTGGTGTACCGCTTCGGATCCGTGCCTCCTATTTTTCCGCAGAAAACCGAGTCCCGCGGTCTCCGGATCTCGCGTGGAGGTCCACCGGGCCGGCGTGTTTGGCTTAACCTCTCTAACTCCTGTTAGATAGGCAAAACCGCTCGGGCCGATGTCCCGCCCCGTAATGAAATTCTCCCCTCACGTCGATTGCAAAGCGGGCTGACGGTCAGCATTCAATCCCCTGGCACCAGGTCAGGGGGTGAAGCCTCGTCCGCCGCTACGCTTGCCGCGAGAAAGTCGAGCTCCGGTGGCCCGGGAAAACACAAAACCACAAAACCCACGGATAATTAACTCGCGGAGTCGGCACGGGACCTCCGCCGATCCGTCCGGCACCCCGGGTGCCCACGTAAAGTAAAAACGCCCTCCCCGATCGGGATTCTAAAAAAAACCGCACTCGGTGCTTACGCGCGCCCGAAACAAAGGGAGAGAGCAGGAATGAGGCTCGGAGACGCCACGCACTAAAGCCGGATTTATTCGTTTTACCGCAAGTTGGAAAAGTTTCAACCTGAATACCTGGGGACTTCGTTGGGTGGGAAGAGTCTCTCCCTCCGGGAATCCGATGAGAGTCCTGGTCCACGTGTACCGGCCGGCTCGGCTCCGCTCTTCCCTATGCTGCGGGTCGTGGAGACGGTGTGGTAAAAGAGAGATCCAAGCAGGTTGAAGAGCCTGATGATATTGGTGAAGCTTCCTGGGTCGGTCCAGGGCTATAGAGTATCCAATGCAGTCCGTTCTGGAATTCGGTGGACAGCTACCGCTGGAAAAATTCAACGTACTTTAGTAAGAGTGCGGAGCGAGGTGAAGAGACGTGCGCTTCGTCCGCGGTCAGAAACCGGAATCCCATAATTACATCTAAGATCACATTTATAACAAAGATTTATAATATAAAAACATAATGACATAGGGCATTCAGAGTGAAGTGTCATGTTTTGGTAGCTAGATCAGTAATTCTCACCTTTTTGGAGTCCTATACACCCTTGGAAAGTGGTTGAACGACAAAATAGTTACTATTGTAAAGTTTAGGCTCTTATTCCTAGATACACCTCTCTTCTATCAATTAGCATGAATCTGAAGCTTAGAGATTTGAGTATTAAGTTATGATCGCTTCATCCAATATGGGTTAAATAAAATTATTTTAATTTTGTAAAATTAAAACATTTTAATTTTTTTTCATTATCAGTTGAATGAGAAATATATATGTATGTACATAAATATGTTATATTAATGAATTTGTTTATTTAACTATTACAGGTATTTGGGCCAGAAGAAATATTCAGATTTGACTGAGTTATTGTACAATGGTTCTATTTTACTTTTACAACGAGAACAAGTTAGTAAAAATTAAACTATTTATAATCAGTTAAAAAAATTAGATTTCTTTAGAAAGTTTCGCTCTATGCAGATATTTGTGTAATAGTTTAGTGGGGATACTCTATTATTACTATTTTCTTACATTATCATCTTGCAGCATCATACATTTAATTTTATACTTTCAATGTTTAAAGAAACCCACGTATTCACTTACAAATTTTATGCTGGAATAACTTTCCGCTGAGCCTTAATGTATTAATACAAGGTGTCCAAAAAATCTCGATACACCTGAGTAATTTTCCAGGTACAATATTTTTCAAACAAGTCGTGGTCATTCTTGAAATAATTTTCAACATGGAATTCATCGTGACCATTGAATTTGATCTTGAACTTAAACTTGTAACAAAAGTATCACTAGCAATAGCTTCGTTACGCATTTATAGATATACAGAGTGTTCCGAAAAGGTATGCAGAAAAATATACCATCGGATAGAGGGGACCATTCTGAGTTAAAAAGTCCTTAGCCATTTTTTTCTCCGATGGTTAGAATTGGAGCTATGATCAATTAAAAATTAGAGGCGTAAGGCCAATCAAAGCGCGTCAAACGCGAGCAGGCGTGACCTAATACATGATCCTCGCTCGCGAGCGAGAGTCGAAGGGATAGCGGGCCGATACTGGCGAGAGCGAGAGAGAGATAGAATAGTCGTAAACAATCCTGTCTCTAAGCTAGACAACGAGCTAGCCAAAAAAAACCAAGATAAAATCTCCATTAATCGGATATTCGAAAGATAACCAATTCATTGATGAATTCTATTTGGGTCAATAAACCAAGCCACATAAAATGTCAATGCAAATGAAGACGAAAGGACATAAATTGTCAATTTCAAGAAAATAAAGATGGTTTATAAAGTAATGTAGTTCAATCTTTCTCAATAATCATAATATTCATATCGAATAATAATAATAATTTAATTTTTACGGGTCAAAGATGACTGTTGCTTTTCAAGTGAAAAATAATTTCAGTCCCTTAAACAAGAAGTCACAAACTCTTACAGGGCTTTGCGAGCAAAGTTTATTTTTATTTACAAAAATAAAGTTTCTTTTTATACAGTTTAATCAAGGAGGCTGCATCAGATTTTATTTCTCAAACAACTTTAATTCAGTTATCAGACAAAATAGCATGAATAATCTAATTTTTACGATTGATACCTGGTCCATGAATTTGAGGCTTCTAATTAATTTAATTAATCTTCTTACCATTGATTTATAATTTAGTTAAGCCGTTACGCTTACGTTGTACTAGGCAGGAGCGCTCTGCTCGAACGATACTCTTCTTAGGTGGGAGTCACTTCTCACACGTGTTACGTATAACGTTAGAATTAGTAAAAATTAGATTATTCATGCTATTTTGTCTGATAACTGAATTAAAGTTGTTTGAGAAATAAAATCTGATGCAGCCTCCTTGATTAAACTGTATAAAAAGAAACTTTATTTTTGTAAATAAAAATAAACTTTGCTCGCAAAACCCTGTAAGAGTTTTCGACTTATTATTTAAGGGACTGAATTTATTTTTCAGTTGAAAAGCAACAGTCATCTTTGATCCGTAAAAGTTAAGAGTAATTAATAAAAAGTTATGAGTAATTAATAAAAAGTTATGAGTAATTAATAAAAAGTTATTATTATTATTCGATATGAATATTATTATTATTATTGAGAAAGATTGAACTACATTACTTTAATGTTACAGAGTGTAGCGTAATTCCATCTCAGTTCACGAAAGTTTATTTTTTGTTGTTTCTTTTATATATTTTATATATAATAGATATAATAGATATAATAAATTTAGATTAAATTTATTATACAGGGTACTCCGGAAGGTACTGTCAGTAAGAAAATACCTTCTAGAGGAACCAATTCTGAGTCAAAAATCCTAATAACGTCTTTGCATAAGCCCGATACTTTCCTTAGTAAATGTTAATTAAAGATAAAACCAATGAGCGCGCGACTATCGACATAAGGCCGGGCTCCTTCGCTAAGCACGTCAAGATAGAACGAGATGCGCGATCATAAACAAAAATAGCTTTGAAAATTTAAAGGACCTGCAAGAAGCGGGGCTAGGCCGCGGCGTTCGCTCTCGGGAGCCGAGAGATTGATTGATTGATTGAAGAGAGAGAGAAAGAGAGAGAGAGAGAGAGAGAGAGAGAGAGAGAGAGAGAGAGAGAGAGAGGCAGGGAGGGAGGGCGGGAGGGGGGGGGGAGG
>JAWWEM010050366.1:0-11690 GCA_035582935.1 Ormyrus thymus
GCCGTCTCCCTTAGCCGCGCGCTTATTCGTCGAATTCTCCAATTTTCAATTGCTTATATCTCTGGATCTAGCCTCCGCATCGAAAAATTAAGGATAGACGTATGTCTTAAAATTTCCCCCTTTACCCATTGGTTTGGAGATTATACGATGGTTCTGAAACACCGTGTATATTTTTGTATAGATTTCTGTACAGATTTCTGTCTAGATTCTGTATAGATTTCTGTATAGATTCTGTATAGATTTCTACAAGGATTTTTGCACAGAGCTAAAAAATTTCAGCATAGATTTTTTAATATGGGATATGAGAAATTCGCATGATGAAGATTTTCACGTAGATATCTGTACAGATTCTACTCAGAATCTGTACAGATTCTACTCAGAATCTGTATAGATTCTACTTAGAATCTGTATAGCATTTTGGAACAGATTACTGCATAGATTCTACACAGATTCTGCATGGATTCCATATAATATCTGTACAGATTTCTGTTCAGTATATGCATGGATATTTTTAATAGGATGAAGAGATAAGTGATACAGAAAAGAATAGCCAACTACAGAAAATAACAAAAGTATCTTTTCAGCGGGTTCAATTAGCTCCTTTGAAAAAAATGCACACGACAAGCCATAGTAAAAATATAATATCAAATGTATCAACTAATAATTTTCTTTTTGCATGATAATAATTACATAACTTCAAATCAAAACCGCTGCCAATTCATTGGCATTTAGCTTCCTTCTAACTAATTTATAATTCCAATATTATCTCCGAAATTCATTAAAAACAATCGATTTCAACAAAATTAATTTCAATATTTAATTAACTACTTATTTTCGTATTATTATTTTATTTTTCTAAGTCCATTTTAGAATTTAATAAGCAGCAAACCAAATTTAAATGAAACTTTTGTTATTGAAATATTTAAAATTCTAAGAAACCGAATTTTTGAAATTCCTTGCGCAAAGGTCGATTTCGCGCCAGCTTGAATAAAAATCATGCACTAAATCAAGCTTTCTACAAGTCCTACCAAAAATAATGTTCAATATAAAAACAAAAAGGTGATTTTAACCTGGTGTTACCTTTTCACACTATCATCGTTTTGAAAAAAATTAAATAAAAATTTCAAGTAAATTGAATTTTCTCTAACTATTATTAGTCAAAGAAAAATAATTTTTGTATTTTATTTAAACTATATTGCTAAAACTAATGTAAAAAGTCATAATAAAATAATAATAATAATAATAATAATAATATGACAGTACTGTTATATAAATAATTATGATACCGTACATAATTTAAAATACTTATAAAACAAAAACTAGTAGATGAACTTCAAAAATTCTTTTTAATTTTGAAAGTTTTGTTAAAGACCAAAGAAATAAGTAGTCGATTATTGAAAAAGATCGATTATTCACTAAGATATGTCTATTCAAATAATTGAATAAAAAATAATAAAAGCTTAATCTATTGAACTAATAAGTTTCATAAACAGAAAAACTATACAGTTCTGAACATACAAAAAATCTACCTTTTCTCAAAATTTTAGGTTATTTAGTCTTTTTACTGCCGAAATCGTTCCACATAGAAAACTTATTTTTTTCAGTTTTTAGCTTTTTATTCAGAAGATTTTTTTTGCCGCCATCACGAAAAAAATGAGCCGTGAACGATGAAAATCTATTCAGTAGAAGCTGAGATCCAGGCGTATACATACAGGCACACACGTGTACATACACACACACACACACACACACACACACACACACACATACACACAAATTATAACAGGTTTTTCGAATTCAAAAATTACTATCACAAAGCTTCCTCTAGGAGGAAGCAAAAGGTCAGTCAGCGATTCCTCAATTTTTAATGTTTCTTCTATAGAATAAATGCTAATTCATAAAAAATAAAGCTTTCAGCAGTCCTAGGATTTAATGAGATAGTATAAAAATAGATGAAAAAGATAAAATTTTATCAAATTTTCGTATTTTTAATTTTTTGCTTAGGAATAATACTTTTAACATTGAATATATGGAAACATATTTTAGATAATTTACCGTGAGACAGCGGCAAATTATTATAAATATGTTTCCATACGCCAAGTGGTAATTTAAACAAAACGGGCTACTTAAGAAAGTAAGATTCACGCTTTTTAACATTTTTGTGTAAGGATAAAATTAAATCTGCAGGAAGAAAACGACAAACGAAGAAATTATCACAATACATTATTGAGTGTATTGAATTTTATGAGGCTACTGAAGGTTATGCATTTAAAAAGATGCAAAAAAGATACAAGTCTACCAGAGATAATCAGGTATAGTTCTTTCCATCTTTCTCTCTCTTTTTTATTAATTTCAACATAAATATTTTTTATTACACTCCTTACTCGTGTTTAGTTTATAATTTATCGTCTAATTTCTAATTTTCAGATATATCTTGGAGAAGGTTTCTCGGTACATCATTAAAATGAGAGATGATGTTATTGCAGAAACCCTCAATTTTCGTATGCGATTTAGCAGAAACTTTATGGGGCTTTCATAATTTATCAAATAGAGCACTAGATTTAAGTAAACCAGTTCAAAATATATCCAACAGATCTTCGGTTAAATTGATTGAAAATAATTTACTTTCGTCTTCTAATAAGTAAGTAATACGCCTAAACACACACATACACACATGTCAACTCGTTTGTCTATTTATCTGCCTATTAACATACACCTTCCTAATACCTACCTACCTGCCTATTTATCCACCTACCTACCTACCTAATGCCTGACTATATATGTAACATTTATGTAAAACATCCTTTCTTTGTTTTAGGTCTTTATTATGAATATCTACAAAAACAGAAAACTTAAAAAACTTAGAACGGGTTAATTATCTAAATAAAGTAACTTACTTTCTAAGAACCAAAATAAGAAACTTACGCTCAAACGCTAACAAATTGTCAGCAAAAATTCCCTTAACTCCCCGGAGAAGACTACGATATACTATTAATGATTAATGACTAAACTGATTTATTTAAAATGTTTGTTACATAAATATAATAGCTGTTAAGCAATAAAATAAGTATTTTTTTCTAAAAATATGTTTTGTTATTTTTCCCTATGCCTTTAAACAGTTTAATCGTTATTTGCATTGATAATAAGCTATTTACTTTAAAATCTTCATATTTTTTATAATCACGCAATTGTTACGCGATCAAATGCGAGATAATTGCGTGATTATGCACGTGTTTTTCAGGTCGATAATATCAAAGGATAAATCATAGAATAATCACGCGATTAATAGCACAACTATCGCGTGATAATCACGCTATGAATCACGCGATTTTTTTTGCCCATCACCTACGTACCAGGGGAAGAATTAATTGTTATAAACACGTATTTAAAAAATAAATATCTAGGGCCGACACCTACGTATTCCGAGGGCTTATTTAATTATTATAATCAAATATTTAAACAATAAATAAGTAGGCCCGAAACCTCCGTAACTCGAGAATATTATTGTTATAATCAAATATTTAATCCATAACTAATCAAATATTTAACCGACACCTGCATAGCCAGGGTGAGAATTTAATTATTATAAACACATATTTAAAAAATAAATACCTACGCCCGACACCTATGTTACCCTGAGGAGAATTTAATTGCTATAAATAAATATTTAAACAATAAATACGTGGGCCCATTACTTATGTAATCTGAAGGAGAATAGTATTGTTACCCTACTGAAAAAGTACAGCTGATAATCAGCTGCTTTTCAGCTGATAATCACCTGAAAATCATGCCAAAACGTCACCTGATTATCAGCTAAAATTCAGCTGAAAATCATGTATATATTTATATTTGATAAACAAGATTAATTTAATTCATAGCATTTAATAAAAATGTTTATGATTGCTACCTAACTCGGTGAGCATGGTTTTTATGACCGTCCTGCCATCGTTCCCTATTTGAAGGGTGTAAATGAAGTTGACGGAGAAAGAAATATTTGTTTCATTTTTTAAAGGTAAAATTAAGATAATTAAGAAAATGTAAAATTCTTTTCGTTCTGCTTTTTAATTTCTTAGTAGGATTTAAAAGTCGTTTTGAAGAATGTTCGAATCTTATACTTTTTTCGAAATTTTAAGTTGCTGCAAGAATAATAAATAATCTGCTTATTTTTTACGTATAAACGAATTGCAATGTGGGCTTGAAATTTTTATAGAATAATAAAATATTGAAAAGCATAAGACATGTAACAGTAGTAAAATGACCTTTGTACACAGTAAGGAGAAAATAAAATTTAATAAATGAAAGTATTTAGTAAGAAAAATTATAGTTTTATAAAGCTTATTAGTACTTAGGAATATGAAATAATTACATTATGATGTAGTAGTTTGTTACGTGTCGTCAAATTGGGGCACGTAATTGGGTTCGTATTTAGGCGGGGACACTCAAACCGCGTCGCGCTGCGCGCCCCGTACGGGCTCGGCCTTTTGCAGCTGGTCCTTGGTGGCTGCTCCGGCTATGGTCGGCGAGGTTCAGTGATGACAAAAGTAGCAGAATCGGCCGAACGCAAGTTTCGTAGCGGCAGGCGTTTTAGATTTGGCAACACCGTCAGAGCGCTAGTTTGGACAAACTCGTAATCAAAGCAGAAGATAGCACACCGAAGGCTGGAACAGAATAAATACGAACATTTAAATGTGAGCTTTTTGTGTATAATTACTTACAGTTAAGTAAAATATTTATTAAGGTAATTTTTATTTGAAGTTTGTAACTAATTATATTAAGATAACTTCTCAAAACAAAATCGTACGAAAAATGACACTTATTAACAATATTAAATTAAACTTTGTATAACTGATAAATAATTTACATCAACTAATGAATATATATTATTTTTAATTTTATTGGATCTAATACTTATTTTTATTTGGTTACATTTAGCTTATACAGCTCCTCTAGAGCTCGCGCTATTATGCTGATACAGTAAGCTATGCTACTCAGGAACTTAAAATTAAAAACTAAAGTTTGTACAAATTTTACAGGATCTCATAGAAAATAAAACTAGACAATTACGTATGGATTTTAGCAATTTAGGTAATATAAATAAACTTATAATATCATATAACTATTAAACAAAATTATTGTTTTCACAGATTTTGCAAAGGATCAAGATACTAATGTTAATAATAACACTGGCAGGCCCACAAAGAGAGTAAGGCAGGCTACAACAAAAACTTTAATTGAATCGACACGAGCAGTGGGAATGATGGTGATGACAAAATATGTCTGCCAATTTACCCAGTTCCTCAAATAGAAATCAAAGAACAAATGCAGCAAGTATTGGAAAAAAGAAGAAGCGAAAGTGAAAGCAAGATAATCAATAGAATCAGCATCGAGAAAATACACCACCTTCTGAAGATGATATTGCAATTGATCCGAATGAGCCTACCTACTGTCTTTTGATCAAATTTCTTTAGGTGAAATAATTTTATGTGACAATGATTTATGATTCCATTTCTCTTGTGTGTCTTAATTAGCATAAAGCCAAAAGGCAAATGGCTCTGTCCAAAATTTGCATTTGTTATTAAAATTTTTTAGTAGGTGAAATGATTTTATGTGACAATGATTTATGTCCAATTGAGTGATTCTGTGTCTCTTGTGTGTCTCTTAATTAGCATAAAGCCAAAGGACAAGTAGATTTGTATACAATGTCGGGAAGATAGGCCCAATATTATGAAACCCAAAGCTCAATTTTTTAAAGAGCTAGCTTTATACAACAATGAAAAGTAAGCAGAGTATTAAATATGGACTTCTTGTTTGTTATTACTTAATTACTTACAATTAAGTAAAATATGTATTGTGATGTAAAATGATTTTTTTTATGAAAGGTGTAATAAAAAATGTATATTACACTATTGTTAAGAAATTTTCATTTCTTATCTAATATTTAAATAAATAATACACACATACACGCTTCATTAATGTTTACATTTTTTTATCAACAAGTATTTTTTTATTAAAAATCTAAAACTAATCACATATTTGCGTGGGCGTTCGTTATATTCACACTTGTCCATTTCGGATCACATAAGAAGCTTACCTTCAATTCTTAAAGAATCCTAGTTCTCAAGAATACTACTTGCTACATCAAAATTTTGTAACATAATTGTTTTTTTATAAATAAAGATTAAATGACAATTTTTGTTTTTTTTCTTCAAATTTTAGTAATATTATTATAAATAATAATAGTTATTGCAAAGAATGTTTAACTTATAAATAATATACTAATCAAATAATATAAAAGCATTAAGCTTAAAAATGAAATAATTAAACAGATTTTAAATCGACTTCTTAACATAAAATAAGAACATATTTTTTACAATTTTAGGAAAATTAATTTAAAAAACAATTTTGCCGGAAGCTCGGGAAATGAGGGAAGGATTTTTTTATTAAATCAAAAAAAAACGAATATTTAAATTAAATATTAAATCCTCCGGTAGAGCACGGTAAAACAATAAAAATAAATGAATAAAATAAAGCACGGAAAGTAACACTAAATTACTTGCCAATCTCAGGCTTTTACGCGTCCGCGGGAAAATTTATTTAGCCGGTTTTGTTTTGTGGGCTCGCGAAAGCGATCGCTGCCTCGAGAGCGAGCGGCTGGTAGGGGTCCTCCCTTGCACGAGCGATTGTTGCGCTCTGAGCAGTGTGGGAGGAGGTCACCCGGTACTCCTTTTGCCGGTGGGCGATCTCAGGTCGTCCTCAGTGAGAGTTGCCTAGCTCGAGCTCTGCGGGGTCCGCGAGTGTCGCTGGTTCGCGAGCAAGTGGCGGCGCTCCGCTCCCCGGGACCTCAACTTGCACCCCCTTTCGAGTGGAAGGGAGTGCAGACCGGGCTCCTGATAGACCAAGGCTTCAAAGCCTAACCTGACCCGGGCTAAGCGCCGGGCGGCGGCTCCAATTTCTGGAAGCTTGCAGCCGAGGAGAGGAGCACCAGGCGGCGAGCGCTTCGGAGAAGTTGTCGCGCCTCGAACTCGCCGAGTTCCGCGAGAAAAAGCGAGGCGTATCGTTCGGCGTACGCTTGCGGACGTCAATTTCATACTTTTATTATGTCAGAGTGGGTCTTCTGGTGATTCAGTTTATTGAAAAATTTAACCAGGATTGCTCAACGACGGATGCTACTCTTTTTTCATATTCGCGCTTATTTTCTTAATACATTATGTGCTACTAAAGTATTAGCTAGCGAATTTATTATAACAATTTTGTAAGACGTAGTCGTATATCCCGATATTGAATGCCAAAATTGATCAATTTGATTTTATACATAATATCTGGGTAATTTAATAAATTATTACATTCATTATTTAAAGAATTACCATCAATTTTATACACGGGCTCGATCATAACGCAAGTGTGGCGCTAGTAAAGGCGTGAAGGAAATTGCAAATTAATAAACACATGAAATCGTATTTCAGTGTTTTTATTGCATTATTATTACATTATATTTGTTGCACGCACGTGCAGTTGTATTTACGAATTGCTAATCCTTTCATGTATACCATTTTATTCACCATTTATCTTTGGATCGTATAAATAAACTCACAAGTTTTTTTCCATCAAGTAAGCCTACTCCTTCCTTTATTTTGAATCATTATCAAATTTTAATTATACAGTTCCTACTGTCCAATATCATACAATACTTCCAGTTTTAGTTATATTATAGTTTTTTTTCAATTCTTACTGAGCAATTTGTGAAGATAATTAATAATTCTGTATGAAACTTCTTTGTAGTATATTGGATGAACATGTATTAAAAATCTTGGTACAATTTATTTGTGCAAAAAGTACCCTGGTAGCTGTGTTATGTCATAATATATCGCTAGATACTTTCTAAATTTTGAAATACCATAAATAACTTAACAAATATAATAATATACATATTATATTATGCAACCCCAGATACAAACCAAATGAGCGCATAGAATAGTTTTAATTATAAAGAATATTATAATAAAAACTTAACTTTACCTGACAGCTTAATATAATTATGATTTATATAGTAACCATGATTTTCAGTTTATCCTTGTAATTAATAAATTAGTATATAACAATGACATTACAATAGTGTTTAAAATGCATAATGATTCTTATAAAAACTTATATCATTTCAATTACTTAATTAATTAACAAGTGTAAACATAAATGGCTCCAGAACTTAAAACGTTATTGTCACTATTAGGATGAAATAAATTGTTGTAAAAAATTTGTATAAATAAATTTGGAATATTTTTAGTTCAGAAAGAATATCAGAAATCAAACCTGAATTAATCACTTTCAGAATTTAAAAGCTATTTTTAAAAATCGAGTCATTTTGGTCTTTTGATTATTTCGTAATATTATCGGTACGCTGCTAACAGGGTATCTGCATTTTAAAACAAATAAATCTTTTTAAACAAAGAATTATGTTCAGGATTAATCACTTGCCTAAAATAAGAGCAGTATGGAAATCGATGAAAATGAAATTAATAGAAACGAAAATATTCCTGGAAATTTCGATCGATTGGCTCGGAATCGTAGGCCAATACCGAATCAACCAAAGAAGAATTCACAATAATAATGAAAGGCTTCAAGTTCGCCGACAAAAATATAGACATGAATGGTAGCTGACTCCGGAAAGAAAAATATGGCTTAGGCGTGTGCAAAACGATGAATACTCCGCTCGTTGTATTGAATGCAATAAAATATTCGATGCAAAGTTGAGTACTATTAATAGTCATGCGCGATCCCGTGGTCATAATTCAAAGAATGGAGGAAATTCAAAATGATCATTTACACGATGAACATAATGATGTAGACATTGACACGTTTCGTCAAGAAGTCGCTGGGATTAAAATCATGCTTGCCATTTTTTTTGCTCGATATAGGCTGCCTTTTATTTTGATAAATAAATTATTACCATTTATTATTTATGTCGCGCAAAACTTTGAAGCGTTAAGGTCGGTGAAATTAAAAAGAATGACCTTATCGAAAATTATAAGGCACTCCATTGCAGCTGTACATAAGACTCAATTAAAAGAGACACTTACGAGTTGTAAGTTTTCAATTCTTTTTGATGAGTAACAGATATTTCGGCCGAAAGGCACGGTTGCATCGTCGTTCGATATTTTAATAATATCTTAAATAAAACTATTAGTGCTTTATGGTCAATTATTCCGATTTACACTGAAGAAGGAAACGAGGGAACTACGGAAAGGCTATATAATCGCATCATAGAAAGTTTTGATAGATTTGCAGAAATCCCCAGAGAAAACGTGCTAGCCTTTTGCTCGGATGGATGCAACACTATGGTGAGTCTCTTTAATTCGGTAGCTGAAAGGTTCCAACGAGACTTTCCGAATCTTATAAAAATTGTTTGCCCTTCGCATGCAGCTCATTTAGTTGCATCGAGAGCTTTTATAGAGTTCCCGCAAAAAATTCAAGAATTTCCCAGAGAAATATATAATTTTTTTTCTTCGTCAAAAAGGCAACACGCTTTAAGGCAAAACCAAATAAATGAAAATTTGGATATTCACAAAATATTGAGACCAACACCGGCGCGATGGCTGGCAATGGGTCCTGCTATTCAAAGAATTCTTGAACAGTGGCAGCCTATACTAAACACAATAGATGCCGTTGAAAATCCTTCTCAGACAGTTCTAAATTTATTAGAAGCAATGAATGAGCCCTAAACAAAATGTTATGTGTTACTTTTAAGTTATACAATACCAAATTTAGAATCGTTTAATAGCTGCATGCAACGAAATCAGTCATGTTTCCTCGAGTTTATGAAAAAATTTGTGTTTTATTGAAAGATTATTTGTATTGCTTTATGCAAGAAGATTACGTTAGTAATAATAACGTAGAAGACATCGATTTTCAAGACGAAAATAATTATTTAAATATCCTTGAAATAGATATAGGCGCAGAGACAGACAATTGGGCTCAAAATTTAGATTTTAATCAGTACTTACAGTTTCGCATGATGGCTTATTATAATATTAGGTATTATGTTCAGTTCAGATAAGGTATTATGTTCAATTAGTCTCCCAAATTTCAGGACGATTGGAGCAAGTTTGGAGGGCATTAAAAATTTTAAACTTTTTAATACCAACCAACGCCCTTTCTCATAATTTTCATAATAATAACGTTAATATTATAAACGAAATTATTGTAATATTTAATAGAGTAATGGCCGCTCCTGATTTTGAAATTAATTATAATTCTCTACAAAATGAGTGGAATAATTTATTAAATTATACAGTCTTAGAAAATCATATTGAAAGCCCAATTGATGAATTTTGGCATTTAATTTCGACACATGAGCTTTAAGTACCATCAACGCTACGATGTTACCTGAGCTTTAAGTACCATCAACGCTACGATGTTAATTCACGATATGCTTCGAATAAGAGGCTGTTACGAAAATATTCTTTTATACGAGCCGTGCCAAGAAATGTATGATTCTGTAGGAAATAAAGAGTATAATAATAATAATAATAATCCAGATAATGACGATTCATCTGCAGACGAAGGTGATGATAATAATGAAGATGAAGAAACTCATGACCTAGCTGGAATAATGAATTTGTTATTATAATGTGTATGTATCAATTTTTGTAAAATTTTATTTAAAAATTTCTTTTTAATAACAAATAATTTAAGTTTTTATTTCAATTAAACGTTTTAGCTGGCTTTATTTGCGAGTATATAAAAAAAAGAGTAGCATCCGGCGTTCAGCAATCCTGGTTAAATTTTCAATAAAGTGGACCCAGGCTGACAATAAAAAAACATAAAATTATTTTTTAAATCAACAAGTTTAAAATTGTACAATTTATTTCAAGATATGTTCTTATTTTATGTTAAAAAGTCGATTCATAAACTGTTTAATTATTTTACGTTTAAACTTCTTTTTATTTGATTATAGTATATTATTTATAAGTTAAACATTATGTGATACATCGGCTTAGGGTAAGAATCTTAATTTTTTTAATGTTTTATTATTCTATCAACATATTTTAATACAAGATCTTGTTCAAAATTTACTAACTTACTTAGAGTGAAAGGGATGGTAAATTTAGCACTGGTGAAGAAAGTTACCGAGACAGGGAAAAATAGAAAATATGTAAAATAAAAATTAATAATATAAATGTGTCTCTTTAATTTTCACAAATATTTTACTAATGTATTGTAAAATTAAGAAAATATTTACTCTTCTGAACTAAACATAAATTTTGTTTTGTTTTAACATATTAAATTATTATTTTGAATTTATAAAAAATACTGTAATTTGTTGTTTAATTAAATTCATAAGTACATAAAAATTAAAGAAATTTTTGCTTTAAACATTCAATTGCATAAGTTTTAACATTTTATTTTAGGATTTTTTATCCAATAAGTTTTAAATCATTTTTTACATATACATTAAATAAATATTTCTTACAAAAATTTGAATAACAAATGCAAATTTTGGACAGAGCTATTTGCCTTTTGGCTTTATGCTAATTAAGACACACAATAGAAATGGAACCATAAATCATTGTCACATAAAATCATTTCACCTAAAGAAATTTGATCAAAAGATAGTACGTAGGCTCATTCGGATCAATTGCAATATCATCTTCAGAAGGTGGTGTATTTTCTCGATGCTGATTCTATTGATTATC
>JAWWEM010050367.1:0-45874 GCA_035582935.1 Ormyrus thymus
CCTCGTCCTGCTCGACTTAACCCCCTCCGGTGCACCCTTTTGTCTCGATATTCGTGTGAGTGAAAATATTCACGCATGCATAGACAGGTTTCTGTATTGATTGCTATGTTACTCGTATATTGATGCATCGTCTCTTGTGGAATACAGATTTTCATGCACTTGAACCTGTTATCTAATCTCGTAAAGAGATGCCGACCGAAAAAGTGAATATCATCAAATCCGAAGTGTTCAATCGTTTTAATTTCCAAGCCCAAGCTTTAAAACAACGAAAGCAGAGCGTACGCGCACCAGCAAAAGATCGATACGTATTTACACGTTTATTTACAAACGAATTTGCGCACCGACAGGGGGCTCGGGAGGCTTACTTGCGCAGAGCTCTCCCGGCTCACCTACACGCGTGTATCCATCTTAAGCGAACGCGTCTACATCCACTTACACAGCGATAATCCGAAATCTATTTAAACTCGCGGGGGGGCACCTGCGTGCTTGCACAATGCCACCCGCCCGCGCGGCTCGGAAATCGGCTCTTCGTGCATGGTGGCCCGTATTATGCATCCGCACGACGTCATTATAATACTTCAATGGCGGCGTAATCCGCTATTGTCGGAGCGGCGCTGCAGCCCGCCGGCTGTATACTTTCTTCGGCGCAGCACCGCCGCCGCCCCCGCCGAAATTCCAGGCTTCGGATTTTGATGGAGCGGAGGACTGAATGCAGCCGGTTTTCGATGATGGTCCTTAATTTGAATTTATTCGCGCGGAAAGATTGTTGGGCCGATTTTCGAACACTTAATGAAGTAAATAAATAAATGCCTCGTGTGTTTGGTAAAATTTTCGGTAAACGTCCTTGGCTCTTCTCCTTGAGATAATATATTTTATGATTCTCAAGTGGAGCACAGCAATAAACCGAAGTTGTTAATTTCGATGATGAAGAAAATAATTTTGGGTAGCCTAAACATAACTTTCCATCGTAAAATATCATCGGACGACCAAGGCCGGTTCTGTACATCGGTGATTTATATTTACTGCTTCGGAAATCACCGATTAAACTTCGAGTCATAATAAACTTCTGTAATTTAAATGATGCTTGTATAAGTTCTCTACTGTTTTACAACTTGAAAATACCGTATAAACTTTGTAAAAAATTTCAATATTCATATTACCCTCGATCCTTCAATGAAAACAATACATAATTGATATCCGCGTTCAAGTGCTCGGAAAAAATCTTGGCGCATTTTTCGCCGTAATATAAAGGAGCGATTGAAAGGCATATAACGTTCGAGCTCCGCCGACGGGGCTGAAAATTAATTTATCGGGATCATAATGGAAAATGTCAATTTTTCTTTCCAACATGTGCGAAAATCGATAAATAATTTGCGAACAATCGACGTGCGAGATGAAAATTTAATCAGGAATTCACGACAAAGGATTTGTATTTTTTCTTCGTCCTCGATATTTAGTCTTGCGTTAATTTCTAATACAAAGGGGCGCCGAGAAAATGCGTAGATTAAATTGCTAAAACCTGAAAATTAAATTTTTCTTTGTAAAATATGACGGAGACCGAGCTTAAAACGTTATTTATTGCGTTAGATTCCGTAGGATTTGTTTGACGCCTATAATGAAAGGATGTTTCGCGAAGGAGGAGTGTAATTAAAAATCGGTTCCTCCCAGTATTTCGTTCTTTCACTTCCTCTCTCTCTTTCTCTCAGGAATGCGCCTAATTAATTTCCCAGCGTAAAATTCAACCTGGAATATATATTTCGCGTTTAACGAGGGATATAAATAAGGATCCCTTTCGAGGCTAGTTTTCATTTTGTAATTGATTGTGCGCGAAGGACGATAACTCCTTTTAAATTTCTCACTTGATTTACGAGTACGAGACACTCTTTTGCATTGACTCGTACAAATTAAATTCTGGCGTTTATCGAATTTTTCACGCTGAATGTGATTGGAATAGATTAGTACAAAATTCTTTAAAAATACTTGACCATTTGTAGTTTTCTTGCTGCCGCAATTTAAAATTTCATCGAGCTACTAATTAATAATAGTCGTTATATACTCTAAGACAACATTCCACTGTCGGTCCGTCCGTACTTAATATGTAACACTCACGAAATATTATACAAATAAAATTGATAATTGTTTCGAGTTTCTGTATAAAAGTTTCTGTACGGCCAAATTATGCAAAAGATACTCAAAGCGTGAAACACTTTTATTTCCATTTTCATGATTATATTCGTATTTCATATTTCGCTCAAAGACTATTAATTGTTGCTCAAAAGTACGAAAGATTCGCAATAAAAGGTTTAATAATCCAGATAAAAAAAAGCGGCGAAAAAGGTTCGCCGGAGCCAGAGAACATTTCCACTATCAAACGTTAACGCGGCATTAAAAGCGAAAATTTATAATTAAAATTCATTACGAAGCGGCGACGGGTGGCGGGAAATATACGAGCTAAAAATCATCGAGCTGCATCGCGTTCAAAACTGTGAAGATATAATCAGAATTTCACTGGATTTTATCAGCGTCCGCGCATATCGAAAGGGTCGAAAACTCGCGCGCGCATTCATACGTACGCGCGCGGAGAGCGAGTAAAAATAAAAAACAAAACTCGATCCCTATAAGCGAGAAAGAGACAGAAAGAGAGAGAGAGAGAGAGAGAGAGGGATGGAAGAGGAGCGCAATTGGAACGCAGAACTCACGACCCGGAGTTTATTATTCGCTGGCGCGTCCAGTTTCCCGACGGCTCTGTTGATTAAATACGATTCAGCGTCAGGAGTTTACATTGATATGTTCCGATAAATGATTAAAATCTCGGTGCTGTACACCCGGATTATTGCAAAAAATTCGATCCTCACCCTACTTTTTGCTCGCGCTTTTTTGCTCCTCCCAGGACGTGATTTGTATAATTTATTATCGGATAATCGCGCGCGCGCGCTTTTTTTTTCTTCCTTTATGCGGAGCGCTGCGCGCGGTTTTGCTTTTTATGTGGTGTGGAGACTTTGAATGGCTCTGTTTGTTGCGAATCGCTGGCTCGCTAATAATGCTTTGGTGCGATTTTTATTTCTTGGAAATTATCGATTTCACAGGCCGAGGTTTTTCAGACACCGAGATCAGACTGTACTTTTCAGAAGGTTTTCCATGCTCTGAATCTGAATCCGACCTTAAAATTGCTCCATCCCGTTAAGTTTTCAAGATATCTAACTTAATAGTACAAAATAACTCGCGATTATACACTGTATTCAGAGTTACACTACATCGCAAATTAATTTTTTTCCTTAAAACTCGTCCTGGCATCTGAAAGTACTACTCTTTCCTTTCAAAATACATTTTTAACTTTACAAGTAGCAACATCCAGGCATGCTGGTTAGTTTATTAATGAAAATTTGTAACGCGAGCGCACACCGCATAGTTCGATCGCGCGCTGCGTTACTAGTTCACCGATCAGCCGCTAGGTGGCTACCCGTTACACCGCCGATTATTTAACCTGTATCAGCCTTAATTGCTTAATACAACGCTGCCCAAGTGGGCTCGGGTTCAAATCCTGATTAATGCGATTTTTTCGAAAGTCGTTTTTAATCAGTATTTCCAGTATTAATTGATTCTTATCAATTAATTGATAAAAAATTGCGATTGTTAAAAAGTCCTACATGGCACTGATGTTTGCAATAAAGTCGAACCAGGCAAAATCGAATACGTCAAAATACACTGTAGCTTAGGTAAAAACTAAGCGTTGCGAAGATCTCTCTCCTCGTCTCTCTTAGATATTGAATATGTAATAAAACGAGCGTGCGTTTTAAAATATATATATGTAACATTTCACTGTAATAGCGTTCTGGCGATACAGATTTTGTATCTGATGCCAATAAAACCATACTTAAATTTAACCTGTAGCAGATAGCCGAACCGTCATAATCGTTAAAATAGGGAAACCCTTCGTTGTCCGTGGCGCCGTAGGCGCGACTTTCGTACTCGCACCGGTACCATAACCTCTCCTCCATTTGGGATCAGTACTTCCTTAACTGGGCGGTCCGGTAGTGGTGTCCACTCCTCGGTGAAATACTGGGTCGTCCGGTCGGGTGAGGCCCTGGCGACGGGGAAACGTTTCTTCTTAGCCGGTGGTTGGCTGTTGGCTCGATGATGGTAAGTGGAGTCCGCTTCTTCGCCGCTGGTCTTGAACCTGGTGCCGGTGTTAGTGGCGGTGAAGGTGCAATTAAAGTGTATTTCGCACGTCGAATAGATGGTCTTCCCCAAGGCTGACGTCATTCCATTCAACCACCTGGGATGAAATGATAGCAAGGACGAATGACACTCGGCCGAGAAGGGCTTCGACACGAGTGTCCTCGTCAGAAACCGCAGCGGCGGCTGGCTGGCGTGGTAGGAGCGGCAGGATTCGTTTGTGGGGATGACTGGGGGGGGGGGGAGGGGCACCATCGTCAGTGGGCGCCTTGGCCCCCGCCAGTACGTGTGATCGTCGTATCATCCAAGATGTATGAAAAAATTCGGGAATCAAAAGAAATAGGTGCGGATAGCAGCTCAGTATATACCCGAGCAACGCCAAATTCACTTGCAGGAATGAGTAGTATAGATGGAATTCAGTCAGACCAATGCCCAAAAACGGTCCTCAATTGAAACATCATATTTTCGAAAACATTCCGCACGACCTTATTTAACTAGAAATAAAAACTATCAATTCCCGAAAGCCGTAAAGCGCCAAAACAATTACACAAATTGCAGCATAGAGAAAAAGGCAACTCTGGAGTAACGACGATAATCGAGCCCGGGAGCGAAGACCCAATCGTAAAGCGCGCCGGCCGAAATTTAGAGAAGCGTTTTGCATTAATTGCCGGCAGGACGGCCCGCCGGGAGATTAGCCGGAAATGTTTATGTTCCGCTCGCTCGCGCGGCCGCGTTTGTCTCTTCCGAATGAATCGGCTGGACAAATATAAAGCAACAACAATCGGCGCCGCGCGCCGGAAAGCAAAACACGGAAAATTCGTCCGGCGCTTCCTATTTTTTACCGGCGCTTGTGCCGGGTCCTCTTTTCGTTTTTTGCCTCTTCCTCCTCTCTGCAGCGGCCCGAAGTTCGCTTATTGATTCGTCAAATCTGCGGCGGATTTTGATAGAAAAATATGCTTTCGTTCGTTGAACGGAAAAATATTTTCTTCGAGAATATATACTGCTTGGCAAATAAAAAATATTTTTAACAGACGGAGTATATTATTGCAAAGTTTTTCTTAGTACAGTCGTTTATTAATATTAATAGTAGAGTAATAAATTTTAAATTTTAGCAAAAAACTTACATTTTTAAATGTTATTCGTTATTCGCTTTCCGCGTTATCCCTTGCATTTTTACAAATTTCCGCGGAAAACAGTCTTGAAATCCCCTACCCGTAAAAAGCATAAAAACGAACTAATCTCAAGCTTTCCGCTTCACGCCGCTAAAAACCCTCTAAAAAAAGCGGGGATTTTCATAAACAACAGCCCGGCCATATTGAGCTGCTCGCGGCGGGCGGCCGAAAAAGATTTCCCGGACCAAATCGCCCGACCAATTGTTTCGCGGGGATTTCGCGGTGGTGTGGGGTGTGCCTGATTTCAATAATATTCTCCGCTGATCCGATTACACTGGTCACCGCCGGGTTTCGCCCAGATAAGTCCTTGTATGAAGCCTCGTCCGCCAGAATTTCATAGAGTGCCGAGAGCGCCAGATTTGCGTACGTACACCGTAAGCTCCATTTTCGGAATTGAGTCGCATTTGCATGCGATCGTTGAAAGATTATTTTATTTTCGCTACAGCCACCGCGAGGCTTTCTTGGCAATTGTTTTCCTAATAGTTTCGGACGTCGAGAGTATAGAAATATTACGTTTCGCAGGTACATTTTTGGATACGACGGTGCAAAGTTTGCACACAAAAGTGACAATTTATATACAGAATGACGAAAAAGTTTTTTGTAGTTAACTACGGTGATTTTACGTCCATTTCAGACTTTTTGCTTTCTTCTACCTAAAATAATCTAAATCTAAATTTTAACCCTCGGCTACCAACAATCTTTCACTAATTTTTAGATTTTTAATAAGTTTAGGTTTTATAATAATACACTGAGAAAAAAATTTAGTTGAGTTAACTGATATTCTAATACTTCAATGATACTGCCATTGATTTAATAGAATCTGTAATGCTAAATGCGCATAACTGAATATACTATTAATTTAACAGTACGCAGATTGAAATAAAAGTAATGCCATTGAAATAAGCGGATTTTACTTTAAATCAATAATTAGTAGATTTTTAAAATAAAAGATTTTGTTTTAACAAATTAAACAGAACATTCAAATAATTAAAATAATTAACTATTCATTCAAAGAAATATTATTAAAGTAATAGTAAAAAAATTAAGTCAATAAAAATTTTTTTTGACTTAAGCAAAACATCTCTAAGAACATAATTTTTTATTTCGCATATGTTATGGTGTATGAAAAGGCTGTGAGAGTTAGTAAACACATAAATATTATTTCTCTCGCATTTTAAGAAATTTATAGAAGTTATAGTTTTACACCAAGTGACTAAACAAGAGAGCGTTCAAAACGACAGGCTTGCGCACGACTTTTGCGAAAACCGATAGGTGGCTGAAGGATAGGTGGGCGGTACGTACCTGTAAGTGGCAAAGTTTGAGTTGATTAGTATATAAGACCGTATCGGTAGCATATTTCAAATATATATTAGGAACAGCGTTTGAATAGCGTACTGCGAAAACAGTGTAAAGCGAGCGTTACTTCCGTCTATCCGAAAGTGTCTGAAAGCGCTTTAAAAATTGATAAAGAACAATTACGAATTTAGAATATCAGTTTCAATGTAAAAACCAGGCTGTAAGCATAGGTCACTGGGAGATAAAATACAGAAATTCGAATAAATTTACTTCTATTAGATTTTCTTTCATAAGTTTGAATTAATATAAATTTAACTTCAATCAATAGGCTTAGTCCGTTGTAGCGAAATTTGAGCGAAGCGCCAAAACAAGTAGGAATACGCAGAGTTTTGCGTACGGTTCCGAGAGAGAGCGCTGATTTTCTGAGAACTAGAGTATAAATTCGGCGTATGGGCAGGGAAAGCTCTCTTTCCTACTCGGAGTCTCACTCTCTTCACTCACGCCAACTCATCAAAGGTCACCGCACTTGATCCAAAGTTAAAGGACGCATCAATCGAAATTAGCAGATCATCGGGTAGTCGACCACATCTTGGATCGGACCTACTGGAAGATGGATCAATCCGTCAGAATTTGTCTCCGGATTCGCTGGGGCACCTACGAGTAGGAAGGGCAAGCTTGCACCAAACTACGGCATCAAAGATAAGTAGCCTGTTAATCCGACCGACGATCGAAACTATCGAATACGGCAGACATCCGAGCTTCCAAAAATTAAAAGAATAAGTGCAATGATTTGAACTTCGTGGTAGCTTCTAGATCAATTAATATAGCTTATCGATTATGATATTTGAATAAATTAGTTGTCTGCAATTTATTATTTTCTTTTCATTCTCTAACCCTAGTCACTCATACGATACATTCTATCCGAAATAATAATATACACTGTTAAAACAACAAACTTGTACTGTGTAGAATTAATTGTATTCATCCTAGCAATTTAAGTAATTGAGTGAAAATCAAAAATCAAATTAAAATCAAATCAAAAATCAAAAAATCAAAAATTAATCAATGAATCAATTCCATTTATTCAATCAAATTTCAGTGTACAGTACACAGCTGTCTGAATTAAAAATACTAATAACTTATTTTTGCTGTTTATAATTTTATAATTTGGTGAAAAAGGAGTCATACCAGGGTCTATTTTATACGACCACAATAAAGAAAAATGAAAAATTACTTATATGTAATTACTTATATGTACTTATATCATTATCATAATTTTATAAATTTTATTTCAGATTACAAGCTATGTTTGAATCTTAATTTAATACTGATTGATGAAATATTTATTCAAAATATGATAACAAAAAATAATATAGTTTTGATTGAATTTGTATATGAATTTATACGATTGAATTTTTTAAACAAGTCACTAAATTTTATAACAGATAATATGATTGAACTTGATAATTTAACTTTAATAAATTATACTTCAATTCGTAACATAATTTTAATTTCTCTATTGAAAACAGTTCTAAAAAAAAACAAAATTGCAATAATTTATTATAATTACTTAAATGAGTGTTACGAATTACAATATTTATTATATAAAAATAATATTTATAACGAAGTTTATGTCTCTTCGACAAATATTAGAAAAAAAAAATTACGACATAAATTTTGAAAATGTATCTCCATCATGATTTGTACTAATGCTTTTGGGATGGGTATTGGCAAATAGAATGTTAATTTTATCATACAATATGCTATGCCATCCACAATAACATATTACACTCAACAAGTTGCAAGAGCTGGCAGGACCATTCATTAGCTTTATGTATTACATTATTCAATCATAGAGATTACAAAAGGTAAAATTTAAATCGTAATATTAAATTAATTATTTTCTTATTAAATTATTAATATTTTCTAAAATATATTATTTAAATTTATTACAAATAACATATTTATTTGATTGATAATGATTTATAAAAAATATATATAAAAAATTTTCAACATAAATTATTACAATTTTTTTGTTTCAGGTTAATTCAATTAAACCGACACTATGAAAAAAGACAAAAAACATTATTACGAAGATTATAAACGTAGAGAATTTTTAATATATGTTTTGCTCAGAACCATAAAATATGCAGACATACAGCTATTATAGAATATTTCAATTATAATTTCATATGCAATAACAATTGTGATAATTGTTAATTTAAAATGATAAACAAAACTGATGCAACTAAAAATTTTAAAGTATATTTAGATTCAAATAATAATTCCATCGTAAACTTGTATGAGTGTATTCAAAATAACTATTTTCATACAAATACAATTTTGATTAGTTTTAATTTTTTGCAAAATTTTTGTCTAGGATTAATTGATAAAGCTTTTACAAAATATGAAACAATTTATATTAAAGATCCATTTTTTGGTTGCCTACATTTTAACAATAAACGATTATTTACATTATTTTTTTAATGATACAAAATTATTATAATATAATTAATGTTTATTCCATAAAAAAAGAAATACTAGACATTAACAATAGAAATAATATCATAAATATCAATAATAATCCGAAAATGTTTCTATGAATAATTTTCTAAAAACAAATTCAAATTTACTACTTGAAAATTTTTACAACGATCAAATAGAATTATTCTATTTAAAAATAAATAGAAATAATGAGAAATACGTTTAAAAATACAAATAAGTTTAAAAATACTACTAATCGAAAACATTAGAATATAGAAATACTAAATACATTTGATTACATTTTATTATTATATCGAAATAATAATAAAATTTAAATTTATCAGAATTCTTATAAGATTTTCTCGATAATCAATCTCTACTTAAAAATAAATTAGACGAATTAAGTAATGTTTAATAAACTTCCGTACAGCAGCTGAACTAAAAATAAGTTCGAACAGAAATTTCGGACATGAAAGCATAAATCATGAATTACAAAACAGAAGAAGAACCAAAAGTGAGAATTCACTAGAAAACTTTCTTATGCAGATTCCGATCGCCTTAACTCGCAAAATTTCCAACAACTCTCATCTTTACAACGAAAAAAACGCAAATCTCCGAGTCTTATGCTTTCAGCGGCGATCGACCGGAGCCGACGCTAATTCAAATTAAATGAGACGATACTAATGATCCGTTAGTCCCGAAAGGGAGCTTTTACCCCTTTCCTCGAGCTTCTTACGCGGCGTTTTAATCGCGTTTGCCGAGCTTATGGGGAAAAAAGGAGCGCGCCGGGCCTTTAAGTGTAAAATAAAACGATCGTATTACCTCGAGAGGCCTAAATTTAATTTCGTCGCTAAAAAAGTTATGACTCGGCCGAGCTTAAATCTTCCGATGAGGAAATTACGCGGGAGGAGTGGGGGCTATTGTTCTTCGAGGATGGACGGGAAAGTACTTCGGAAGCTGCACTCTCTTGAACGAGCCGGGAGGTTGAAATCCTTGTTTTAGTTTTTTTTAATTCTTCTGCGTCGTGTGGTAGGTAATTTCAAATTTGAGGAAGAAAACTTGCGCAAGCTGTTGCGATAATGAAGCACGAACTCCGCTAGTGACTTCACGGCTGGTAGAAGCTACGGTAAATCAGGATCAAGATTGGGATCCACTTCCTTTCGATATTACTCTTAATAATGCCATTCCCACGTATGGAAATGCTTCGCGGTGCCCCCTTTTATTCCACAGATGATATGAAGGGTAGATTGCGCTGGAGTCCAGTGCTTGCGGATAGAGTAAGTGATGCCGTACGTAGTGTGCGAGAACGCGTTAAAGTGCAGGTCGGACTTCCGGAAATCCAGCCCAATTCCGTTAACATGTTATTTGCCACTACACATCAAAATGATGACGCGCCCGATTTGAATCAGAGAATTACTCGGCACATCTGTAGGGTCGATAGCTATTCCGCGTTTGGTAGTTCGAGCAATGGATACATGTAATTGTATGTCCTTAGATGAAAGCGTGTGGCTAGGAATTCTGGTTATTGTTATACCCGTACGAGTGCCACGCTTAATGGTTAGGCCCAAAATATTGTAACGCAGATATTGCTACCTGTCAGGTAGCACTAGCTTCGTTACATTCACGTAACGCGTGCGACGAGTGAGCCGCGGCGCTTCCCCTCTCGCTGGGGGCAACGCGTGCTAGCCCGCGCGCGTGATGCTCGTGCTAGCCCCACTTTCCCTGCTTTCCCTACCTTTCTCTCGACTTTTCCAGAGGTATAAATAATCGGCATTTGGCTGCCGATGGGCAGTTCACTTGGCGGACTGAGCCTTGACCTTAGGACTGATTGATGCGTGTACTGGACGTAAAATATCAATCAATTGAACTGATCCTAACTCCTAGAAATTCTAGTAGCGTGTATAATTCTAGTAGCGAATCCTCGGGCTAGCACGCACGTAAAACTCGGTTATGCGTAGTTTCTAGAAAAATACTAAAATGAAATTCGCGTTTATATTTGTTTCAGAGCGCAGCGAAGCTCCAAATAGAGTAGTCATCTGTACATATATTTTTATATTATTTTTTGTTAATAAATAGCGTTAAAATTTATATAGCCTGAGTTGCCAAATAACTTAAAAACCTAGTAATTCCAACAACGTTCCCTAGCTCGCGGAAATTAGAGTTTATCCTACGTGTAAAGAGTTCTTATCTCGACTTATCCTTATACCGCTATCCAGAATAAAATTAGGATAGATGCGATTGTCGATATTATATTGATATTACAGCGACTATTATTATGACCCTATGTCCGAACCTCAGGGAGATAAAGCTGTCGTATTTCCTCGACATCTGCGAGCTGAAGCCGACATGCCTGAAGCTGAACAACGTTACTACCAGTTTGCGGCGCGTTGTACCGAGGGCGTGTTTGCCAATTAGGACGACCCAGTATCTGTCGAGATGACCTGAGTACGGGATTCTGTATACTCGCATGACATTGGTCACAATCTCTCTATAACAGTATATCTTCACAGTGCCTTTTTTCCAGTTAAATGTTCAAAGTATTTATAATAGATGTTTTTATACTTTTATATTCTATAACCCAGAATTTAAATGTTCAAAATTATAATGCATGTTTAAGGAGTTTACAACGAAACATTACCTTGTACCAGGAGATAACTCCATGCCACATTAGATGGGGAGTTTATAGGATAATATGAAAAGATGAATCAACCCTAAAACTATACAATAGTCTTGTATTAAAATTCTGTTGTTCTGAGTTATTTGTTTTGTTGTTTGAAATGAGGTAAGTTCGCATATGACTTACACGAAGATAGGAAGGCTCTTCTGTGATGCTGATTTTGTCAATCGGGTGGCCACCCCTGAACCGCTTAGCTATGGCAACTTTGTGGCAACTCCAGCCATAACTACACTGTTCGCTAATGCAGTCAACTTTGCAACATGGCCACCAACTCAAGCAAAAGTTTCTGACATGACACCAGTGTCAGAATGCAAGATACATTCACTAAGTGGATAGAACTGAGATCCTTGCGCAAAGCATCAGCAGCAGCAGTAGTAAAGGCTGTACAAGAACGAATTTCGGTAGAGGATTAAAAATGCCAGGTAAACTGGAACAAGAGGTTAGAAAAGAATCGAAATTGTCTTTTGAATCTAGACTTAGAAAAATGCAGGATGCATTAGAGTCATCAAAAGTAAATATGGCACAAACAATGGACCCAATGACCATGGCAATTATGTATCTACAGACTAAGGAACCATTCAGGAAGAAATGGGCAGATGCATTGAGAAGAGCAATGGGGCAATTACCGGATTTCGAACAAGTACTGACATAATTAAGCACTGGAAGAATAGCCGCCAACAAAGAATTAATCAAGCTGGTTGGTGACGCTCTTTTGACTGCTACATCTAGGGCTCCAAATATAGCTTTTCCTGCTCCCGCCATGTTCTCATCGATAATATACAATGACACACCTCTACCGACACAAGGAGCCATATGGAAATATGAGCCCATTACGAAGGAATTTGAAATATCATCGAGTGTTTTCTTTAGGTTTTATGAAGCAGCTCAGGAGAGAGAATGGACTTTTACTGGCGAGATGACTCAAGAGGAGGCCGCTCAAGTAGTTTACTATTCAACTTTTGGAACGTTTAAAAAAGATTTTGGAGTGTTGGCTGCCATTACAAATCAAGGTGTATGGAAGACCAGAAGAGCCCTTGGATAGAAGTTCCATAAGATGGGGATTACAAAAACTCATTAAATTTAATCCTGTCAAGCAAGTCCTATTCACCAAGATGATAGAAGCCAACCAGAGCGAATTTTTAATAACTAATCAACAGCAAATGTCTTCTCAAACAGTATTTAGTGGAATCCTCCTAAGGTACATAAATAAAAAATTATACATCAATGTGAGGCGGAAAAATTTCAATTTCCTTTCTTCTTCTAACTTAACAGAGTTGATAAAGACATACAAGCGTTTGAATACTAGTATGGCCAATAAGGTTAAGAAGGACTACAAACTCAGGATTGGTAAAGTATTTTGCAGAAAGGTCGATGACATTAAGGATGATACAAATGAAGGTGCTGGAATGCCTGGACATGTTGTTACTGGAACTGGACGTCATTTTCTAATTGGTTCTGAAATTTAATTCAAGATATTAGGCTCAGTCTCTTAATTAAAACGATTGCTTTTGTCATTTAGAATTGGACTTGTTTTTTCTTTGTAGCTAAAAGACTCTTGTTTTTACTTTTCAAAGACAATAGTACTTTTCGACACTGGTGTGGAAGTTGATTATTTGCTTCGTGAGACATTTTCCGTCCGAGCGAAGCGAGGGAGAAAAGTCTCAGGAGGTAAATAATCAACTTCCACACCAGTGTCGAACATTATTTTATACCACGAGCGCCGAAAAATCATGTCAAAGTCATGATTTTGAGGTTAGAGTGGTATAAAAAAAATATTATAATCGCAAAAGAAGGGAATGGAAACCTAGATTAGAAACTTCGTTTTGTCAGATAAAGTCGTAAATTTTAATGCAAAACTGAGCGAAAAATTCACTGGACCGTTCCATGTAAAAAAAATATAGTTTCTCCAGTAATTTTTGACCTAGAAGATGAGAAGAGGAAATTATTTAATGCTGCCTTCTTTGCTTTCACAAGTGCTAGTTTGCTTGCAGGTTACCGGTGGCGCCGCGAGTTTGTCTCGCTAGATCTAACCACTTGCGGGAGTGAGCTCTCGTTACATCCAAAATATTCCTTAACTATAGAGAATCAAACCTATTTTATCATTCAGTATTTTTGAACTCGTGAGAGCCTAATATATTTATTCCAATAGAAACGTTCCAAACTAAACTAGCTCCGAAAATAAAATTATTAAAATTCCATCAGATATCTTGCCTATAGGTTACAAAGAACATATCTTAGCAGGTCTCTTTTATAATATACTTCTCTTATTGCGCCATAAAATTCCTGTTCGAAGTCCAACTCTTTCGTGCCTCGCACTTTATTATAACTACAAAGTATTCCAAGACTCCCCCTCCGAGCAAAAAAAAAAATCAGCAGCAGAGCGCAATATAATGACAAAGGCAGGGACAATTCGAACGAAACTCAATAAAGCGTTGAGTCTCGATCGCACGCATCGTCGGCTCTCCCAACCTTACAAGTCGGGGAGACGGCAGGCAACTGAAGGAAAGTCATCCGGTCTTGGGAGAGAAAAAAGGCGACATTTAAGTCTGCGACTGCTGCTCGATAAAGGTCGCGTTTTCGATAATACACGGAGGAGGAGAGAGAGAGAGAGAGAGAGTGAGAGAGGGAGAAGGAAGCCTCGGGGGCAGACATCAAACGAGTCCGCATCCATTTTTCTCGCGAGACTCGCGCTTTATTGCCTCGCGCGACCTCCAGTCAGGCTCAGCCTTTGTGCTCCCGTTTATAAGCCAACCCCCGCGAGCGTCTTTAACAATACTTTTTTCTGCGCTCGTTCCTACGACTTGTTTACTTCTTCTGCTGCAAGAACTCCCCCTCGCGCTCTAGTTTCCTTTCTTTGGCTGATCGCCTACGGAAAATAAGGTGTTTTCAATTGTACGAATTGCGAGGATATGCTAAATTACGGACCTATTGAAAGGATTCTGCGAGATCTGACGTTCTTTTGTACGAAATTATTTGGAAGCTTGTCATTTCGGAGAATATTTTTATTATGTTTTTGCAATATACTCGCATTGTCACTTATTATCAAACCTTTGACTTGTGCACGGAATTTTTGCTTTAGAATCTAACATTGCGAAGCGATGTTTTTTAATCAACCTCGAATCGCTTTACTCCGAATTTTATCCAACTTAATAAAGTCCCAAAATGCAAATCAGCCCTTCCCAAAAACCAGCTAATCTAGATTTTAAAAGCTAAATAGTTAATTTAGCGAGGAGGGGCGTGTATAATGGCGGGGCGCCCGGGCAAACTCCGCCGGGGCAATAACGGGGCGAAAAGTCGGCCGGAAACTAAACGATCGGCCCTCGTCAAAGTCGAGGCACGCGCGCGCAAACAAACCTGACGCTGCGCGCGCGCGCGCGTTTCCGCTGCCTTGCGATAATGCAGGCAAGCTCACGCTTCGTGGAGGCGCGCGCGCATATATCTCGCCACGTCTCGACCGTTAGTATGAGCGGCGGCGCAGTTTAGTTATACTCTCGAAAAACATTTATTGCCTTTGATGAAACACTCGCTCGTGATTTGTCGGCGGCGAGGGCTGAGCCCTCGCGTGCGACTCGGGGAATTTTGGATGCCGCGGGACTTTCGGAATTGAATCGGATGAAAATTTACTGGATTTGCGAGGTTTTTGGGAGATTTCCGGAGATTGGAATACAGAAATTTTCATGTACAGATTTGACAGAATTCGCGGATTTCTTAAATTTTACATCTCTCGCGTCCCTTACTAAATAATTTATAGTGTTCGCATCGAGCAAGGGTGTAAAATTTTACACCCGCACATGTGATCACCGAAAGTAAGAGCTTGATATACCGCGGTCCGAGTCTTTCAGGATCTCATAAAAATGTCCGTGTATTATTTCGGTGTTGCGAACATTATTTTTTAATTCGGTGATCTTGAAATTACGTTTTACACTTCGAAAAATTCACAAAGCACTGCTTTACGGACACGGAATGAAAATAGCAGCTTTCCACTTACGAGTTCGTAGCCACTGAACGATATTTCATATTTCTCGCTAAACAACACTGAAACTTCACCGAAAATTAGTAAAAGATTTGTAACCGCCGCTAGTTTCGAACTCTCATCCATTCCACCTGTATGCTTTGCGTACGTGCGTTTTTTAAGGGACCCGAACGCGCTCGTGCCATCACGTTTTCGGATCGTGCCCCTCGTGTTTTGTTTTGTTTTTTTTTTTTTTTGGTCAGTGCGCCCGCAACAAACAGATATTTGAATAGGTTGAGTGCAGTTTTATGGAGATGGACGCGCGGGAATTCGTGTCGAAAGTGGACTTTTTTGCTGCAGCGCCACACCGGCCCTCTGCATTTTTATGGGAAGGCTATTTGCTTACTATATTCCTTTTGCGACTTGCAACTAGAGCCTGCTTTTTGGCTGCCCGATTTTTCTCCGGTTTATTTCTGTTTAATACTCGTATAAATGTGGGTTTTCTTCCCAGCGAAAGAGAATTATATTGATTTTCTGATAAAATCAGACAAACTAGAACTGTTTCGGACTATTCAATCAAGAAAGATAGCTATTTTAAAATTTTTGCTCCACCGTAATCTGCAAGTGGAATCTGAAAGTCGATGAATTTCCATTTAGCGAAGTTTAAGATTTTTATGTTTGATATCATTTATGTCCGGTAGAATAAAGGCTTTTTGAGGAAAATTCAATATGCTAGGAATACTTTTGAATTCCTTAGAAACCGGCAGTTTTTAATTAATTTTCCTTAAAACGCCCAATGTTCGTTATTGAACTTCACCGCCTTGACTATTAAGGTAGTTCACTCAAAAATGCTATATATTGCTAGGCTTTTGGTTTTTAAGTATGTTATAGTTGACAATTTAACGGATACATTGATATTTTTTTTAGAGTAGGAAGCGGTGCTTGTTTTTAAGATATTACAGTCCAAACTTTAAGTTTTTAACATAGTAGTATATGGGGGGCACGCTTCGAAAATGACATTTTGATTAACTGTATGACATTTTGCTCAATATAGCATGCGATGCTTAATTAAAAGTTATTAATCAAAACGTAAAAAAAAGCGTCCGAAATTGGAACCGCGGCGCGATTTTGTTTCACAAGATTACTCCTACATTTTTTCTATATATGAAGGTCTACAATTTTAAACACACATTTCATAAGACTTAAACAAATAATGAAGCATCAAAAAAATTTGGAATTTCGAGAATTCACAGCAGACTTTTGTCTTTCAAAGCTTTTCTTTTAGTTTACAATTTTTTCTGGATAAACAAAAGCACTTTTTTTCATTTAACAATAATGTTAGGAATCTAGAAGGCTTGAAGAATCTCTCTGAATTTTTTGAGAATATTTTGGCGAATATTCTTTGAGCACCAGTGAGGTGACCGCAGTTTGCCGCTTCATAGAACCGTGCGCAGGAAGTTGAGTACCACTGGACCCAGTGAACTACCTTAAGGTTATTGCATGACCAAATTTGTTTGAATTTGTAATTTTATAAGTGTTTGCTTAAACTAATTTAACCCTCTTTGTGAGTTCACGAAAGAAGCATTTTAAACGTTGCAAAATATCAAACATTATGATTCATGTATATTAATTCATTTAATGCATTTTATAATAAAATTTATGAATTGTTTTATTAACGCTCTTTACTAAGACATTTTCAGACTAAACCCGATGGCGCACTCAAAAAGTTCAATTTCAAACCTCATATAAGTGTCAATTCTAATTGACATTCATGCTCGGGGCGAGGATAATGTATGCAAATACAATTCGGATTGCATGCCAATAATTAAAAAAAATGGAAGGGCGCGGTACGAAAAAATTAGAATACTCGACTTTCGATTTCAAGCTGGTAAGAATTCGCTTTGATTATCAACAAAAAAAAAATTTTTAATTCATTTTCAATGCGCCTTGAATAATTGTAAAGATTTTTTAAAACCTTTGCCTCTTTCCGTCGTTCCCTGCACGTTATAGATGAATTATTTCAGCAAATTGCAATCGATGCACGATCGACTCGTTCGAAAAGAGCGATCAGGAACAGACGGCGCGTAGCAGGCGGAATATTAGGCTCGAGGGGCTCAAGGAAGAGCCTTCGAACGGAATTAAGCGCGGGGAGGTAAATTCGCGTTCGATTTCCCGCGCGATGACGCGCGAGGCTCGCAATCGCTCTTTTCCCGCGACAGTGCAGGAAAAGGGTCGGGCGCCTCCGGTAACAAATGTCGCCTCCCCTAATTATCCCTTATCTATATCTCGGTCCATTTGGCTTGCAATGACGTTATCTCGGGACGTATTCGGCTCCCCGTCTTGCATTACTCTTCTCCTCTCTCTCCCTCTCTTTCTCCTTGCCGCGCATCTTCTCTCTGATTTCCTGCTTTCTCTTTCGACGGAACGGGGTTGCTTGCTTTTTAGCAATTGTGGCTGCCTTTTTTAAGAAGGCTTTAAGTTTCTTTATTGGTAGCATTTTGAATTCTATACTTTTTTCTCTGTTTTGTTACAAAATTAAGTTATAGTTTTCGTACCTGAATTCTTAAAAGTTTTGAAATTCATTAAAAATTACTCTATCTTTTTCCATTTCATCCTACAAAAATAATAACTCTAATTAAAGAAGATAAACTGCACCGTCGTTAAAAATCCATTCAACTAAAGTCACTCAATGAATCTCAATGGCCAAAGCGAGCAAGAAACATAAAATAAGCTGCAACGTCCCGAATTAATAATGCCTACTAAATCTTCCTCGAAAACTTGAAGACGCTCCGGCGTTCGAGCGTTCGCTTCCGAGCAGAGATACGCAACTTCTCAACAATGCCGTTTCCGCGCGAGCAATTCCAGCTCTCCTTAAGCTGCAATACTCGCTCTCGCTCAATAAGCAATCAGCATCCGCGAAAATTCAGCTCTCTCTCTCTCTCTCTCTCTCTCCGAGCGCTGAGCGAAGCTCGCTCTCGGCATTATGAGCAGTGAAAAATCGCGCCAGGCCTTATCTCGCCTCTCGCAGTCTCTCTCTCGGCCTGACGTTGAGGGATTAAGCCATTGGCAATCCGACTCTAATTACGAGTAACGGATTAGCGGAGGAACGAGCAAACTTTCCGGGCCCGCGCGCGCGCGCTATGCCAAGCAAATGTATGGCGAGGCCGAAAAACGTACGCGGGAGCGCGAGTTTCTCTCGGTAACGAGCGAATTAATTCGGAGCCGCCGCGCGTGTGAGCCCGCCGCCGTTGCCGCTCTGCCGTCGGGGAACGTTATTATTATCCGCGACTTGATAAATAACTGACAGATTTTGCGGCGGCGGTGTTGGGTGTAGTGCGTGTCTGATAATTCTCGGGAGAAGAGCGAGAGAGCGGCTGCTGCGAGCCGGGGATATCTGGATAATTTTCGCGGTTTAGTGCGAGCTATTTGTAAACAATGCGATGGTAAACGAGAAGGGATTGCTTAGATGAGCGAGGATGAGTGATTGTTTTAGGGGTATGACGGGTGATGTTCGCTAAATTAAAATAAGCTTCTTCCCTTCTTTGAATACGTTGTTAATTAGTTTTATATCATCGGTACTGGTAGCTTTAGACGTTATGGCTTCTAATTATTGAAACGTGATTATGAAAGAGAGGCCCAAAGAAGGAACGGCGTCTTAGAGGTATAATATCCATTAAATCGATCAGTTCCCCTTTTTTCAACCGCGAGTTCGCCGATACGTCCGCATTTTAGAGCCTATAATTTCCCTGCATTAGGCCACTGGAGGAAAGGCAAAGATACTCCCAAGGTCCCACCATACTATTCCTCTTTTCTGGTCCGGCCGGAGTTTCACCTTCTCCCTTCATGCCGACACCGAAGCGTCGAGTCGTCCGATCAAATTAGACGGCGCATCAGCCGGACAAGGCACTTGATCTCGTTGAGATCAGCTCTCGTGCTACGAGAGTCCTGTTGCCCGTGACGGCACAACATTCTGGAACAGGAGTATTCTATAGCTTACAATAATTGACCTTTGTACACCCTCATTTTGTGCCTTTATATTTCATCTTTTTAAAACGCCCGCATATATTTACACGTTTCTGATTGTATAGAGAGCTCTATAAAATTCTTAATAAGGATAAAAATATTTTTATATGCAAATAAGTACGCATGTTATTTTCGTCGACAACATCAACTAGTTGAAAAGTAATAAACTTTTTCGACCAAGGTAGACAAGAGTCTTTCAAATAGTGCTTTGTCAAAAAAATTGCTTGCAAAAATCACTAAAAATCTGTAGACAACCGCGTAACCATCGACTCGCGCGCAAAATAAAAAAAAAAAAAAACGAACGTCCGCCAGTCGAACGCTTCGAAAAACCCCTTAGCAACGGCCTTCCCTCTCTCAGAAAAAAAAACCGGTAAATTTTTCACTATATTCAGCGGCCATCCGTCGCTCGGCGGCGAGAGAGTTTTTTTCAGGCGGCGGGTGCCCGCGCCGTCGTCGTCGGACGAGGAAAAAAGCAAGGAGAAAAGGGGGGGCGCGTGCACGTGCACGGCACGCGCAGCATTTTTCGACTAATGGACCGTGAGGAAAATTGTTTGCCGGCCGGTCGGACGAGCGATTTTGACGGGCGACGGCCGCATCTTTCGACCCTTTTATCGCCGTTTCGTCGCCGCGATTTTTCCCCCGGGGACGGGAAAGGCCTTTTCCAAGTGGAACTGAAAACTGCTGTAAATTTTTTGTTTGTCTCGCCCCCCGAGTGTTTCGAGGCGATTGCACTAAAATTTGAGGAGAGCTAAAGAGGCCGGCATTGAATTGATAAGATTGATCGTAAAAGCGTAGCGCGGTTAACATTTTTCTGAATTGATTTAGCTACACATATATGTCTAGCTAAAATAGGCAGCATACTTTTCAATTGCAATTTTTAGTTCTTGTTCATCATCGTTACTTTTATTGTCGATAAAGTAGAATTCAAGCTCTTTCCGTCAGCAACCATCTCCTAACCCAGTTCGCAAGCACTCAGTCAAGCGAAGCAGCTTTAATACACACCCGGCGAGAATAAACCCAGAATTTCACTCGGATCATCAGCGAAAAATACGAAACGCAAACTCGCCGAAAAATACGTCCCTTTCCCCGAGATTTACTCCTCGCGGCGATAGTACGCAACTATACGGTATATCGAGCTCCCCGCGTAATTTGATCTACGGTTATTTTGCCGAGAGCGGCGCTCGGCGGCCGGCGGGGGCAAAAGACACATGCGCGAGAAATTCCGCCTCGTAAAAATCATTTCGAGGTAAGCCCCGTTTCGGCTTGACGCATGGCTGAGTTAACGAGCGCGGGGCGCCGTAAAAATTCGCCTTGCCCCCCTTTTCGCGGACGCTTGGCGAAACAATGTCCGAGGCTTTATGCGCGCCCTCGCGAAGCTTTTACGGCCCGTGTTTATTCGGCTCGCGGTCCGAGCTTTCGAAAGAAGTGCCATGGTCCGTTTGCTGGCGCGGGGAGCTGGCTTTGCTTTCGAATGCTCTCCTACGTCAGTACTCACCTAGAACAGAAATGAGGAAGAAGAGATTAGATTGCTTGTGTAGTGTTGAATTACTTTGTTTTAGTTTATTTCTGTCATTTTGAGATTGATTTTTACTATGTTCAGTTAGAAATATTTTTTCTAGAGGAAATGGGTTAACACTTTTTTGATTACATAGAGTTTACAGCTAAAAGACAAACGCATTTTATAAGTTAAAGAAACTAACATTTCTCGCACAAGGTAATATTAAGGTTCCGAGCAAGTCTACCTCATTTCGAAAGCTACTCAAATAACCCAAAAGTTGTAAAGCGGATCTTCATTAAAAAAAAAAGGGCCGAATCCCGAGTAATCCAATAAACTCCAGCGCCCGGCAATGCGTCTGCTCCCTCAAAAAGAAGCGCCCTCTTTCTACTTATGAACCTCGGATCGATCCACTTTTTAATGAACTCAAAGTGTGTACTTCCGTGCAGCCCTTGAGTAAGGCATCTTCCGGCGTTAGCTCGGGAGCGGGGGAGAGGCGAAACCGCTCTCACAGCTAATATTTACCTTTATTAACTCGCTCGCTGACTCCTCTCTCTCTCTCTCTCTCTCTCTCTCTCTCTGGTCGTAAATGAAATTTTCAGATAACTTTTAGGATACAGCCGGCGGGTTATAAGGCTGAGGAGAAGCGGCTGTCAGGAGCAGATTGGCGCGGCGTAAAACGCGGGACCGTATCGATCGGCGCCCAGACGATATGGATATTATTTTAGCAACAGAAGCGCCGCGCGGAGCCGGCTTTGATCTTCCCTTTCAGCGGCGCCTTCTTCTCCTTGTGTTCTTCCCAGAGCTGCTGCCGCTGCGGGAGACGCGCGTCGAGTCCTGGCATAAATTTTACGCGGCCGCCCGCCGAGTGCACCGGGTAATCTTCGATCCTCCCGCGTATGCATGCATTCATGACGCGTTGTCGAGGCTCCGCGCGGCCAAAGCGAGACGCGCGAGTTCAGGCGGGCGTATTCAGTATTTAAATTACGAAATATTCAAAACTTCAGGCACCTTTCTCGGGCGTCTATTGTAAGGCCACAAATAGCCTCTTAGTTTGTACCGAATTTCGAAATCGAAACTGGAAGCTTCATTTTTTTCGAAAGCTATGTACATTTCTGATGGGTAGCTTAAATGCCTTGCACAACTTTCCGGTCTCCGTCCCCAGATCGTCATATTTGAGCCACTAAAAAAAAAGACGCGAAGCTTTTCCCCGGTCGCAGAAAAAATCGGCGCGCGCGCTTCCACTTTGCTCGGCGCGGAGCGCTGTTCGGTCATTTTTTCGCCAATTCAATTTATATACGCGCGCGCGCGCCTCGCACGGAGTCGCTTTAATGGTCCGAACGCGACTTTGCCGCACTGTGTGCCGGGGCCGCGTTCCATTATTAATGCAATAGCGCACTCGTCCCCAAGGAGGGAGAAAAACTGCGCGCCGACAAAAGAATCTCGGGGCCCCCTTGCTCGTCTGGCAACCGGTCTAATTGCAATTAGCCCCGTGGATAATGCAGCATAGTGGCCCCGGATTATTTTTTATGAGTTTTTGGCTGAGATTGCATTTTGGGGGATGTTTTATAGATTCCAGATAAGCGGAACCTTTAGCGACGCTTATTGTCTCGATTTATGTTTAGTTCATCTTGATAATCATCAATGAGAACATAATAAATCCTCATAGATTCTAATGCACCAATGCGGTCATTTATCGGTAATTAAAAGATTGGCTGTCATGAAGAAATTAAAATTTAAAGCTGGATCCAATAAAAAAATGTTACTTTTAACCCTGGTAGAAATGTTAAGCAGTTTTTAGCCAATTCTTAGCTTCTTTTGTATAGTTGAAAACGACTATTATTTGTTGTCATTATCAAATAATTAAATATGTTTGCTCATGAATATTTCAGTGTATTGATATTTTATCTTTTAAAATGATTTTCCGATTGTTTTTATTTAATTTGGACATCAATTTTAGCTAAAAAACGCTCCATTTAAAATACACATTAACCTAGCCCAACTGGTTAATTTTTTACAAAGGAACATGTGTAAAGTATTAAACATTTGAATTTTTCATACATGTTTCAATTCAATAACACATTGAAAAATACATTTATTATTTAATTAACGTAAATAATTTTAATTACTTCCAGTCAAAAAGAATTTTAAAGCATCCTTAAATGTTTCCCTGACAGGAAAACATTTAAATTCGATTTGATATTTTTAATTAAACTGCAAGAAGCATCGCGTTTCTGACATTTAGCCAATACTCGGCGTTTCAAACTCAAATTGAATTTTTAATTAATGCCCGAAGCCCCTTCTGTAATTTACAATAATTTTGAACAATCCGCTCCTTCGCCTCGAACAACAAACCTCGAAAAACCAACGGCGGCGAACCTAATCGAAAAATTTGCGAAAGACCACTCCAAAACAGCTCGCTCGGATTTCTCATTTCGTCCGGTTGCGAGATAACTCGGCGCTTAATTGGCTGGCGGTCTAAATTGTCAAAGGGCGCGGGCCGAAAATTCAGAGAGCGGGCGGCGAATTCCGCGGATGCCGCGACGCGACCGGTTTATTCGTGACATAATTATTCTTGGTATGACGGGGAGGGGGAAAGTTAAAGCGATGAGAAAAGTTCCGAGAGCTGCAGGTGCAATATGAGCGGCAAAGTTGCCGCGCGCTAAAGCCAATTAGTTTCAGCTTTAACGGTATTAATTTCTTTCCTCCTTCTCCTCCGTCGCCCTTACCTACCCTCTTTCCTCGCAAGGCGTTCCGACAAAGGGAAAATTCCCGGGGCTTTTCGGGGTATGCGTAATTTTGGCTGGCGCCATTTTTTTCGAATCGGCGATTTGCCTACTGGCGGATTCCATGCGGATAACGAATGCATTCTGTTAAAGTTTCCTAAAGTACGTTGGACTTGGTAATTATTTTAACCGCACGTATTTTTATTTCAAAATAATTCATTGGGAAACAGCTTTTTGAACATTTTTAATTAAAAAAACTTTTATTTTACTACAATTAACGCGCATATTTTTTAAAAACTTGTAATTAATATTGCTTCATTAAAAAGCTATTATTAATTTATCGATTAACGACGAATGATATCAGTTTCGTTGATTACTAATTTCGAACTTTATATTTACCAAAGTTAACCGCATATTGTATTATATTTGTATTAAAACATCAAACGGATTTCCGTTATTAAACCTTGCAGTTTTCAATACAAGTGTAATTTTTCAATTAAAATATTTATTCTTCAAAACTTATATTTCTTACTTTAATAATCGTAATTAAATAGTATATTAAACAACTAGGGACGAAAGTTGATCTTCCCACCCGGCGAAGTGACTGCCGGGGTGAATGATCTACTTTCGTCCCTATATAGTTGTGTAAACTATTTTTCTACCTACCCGCTCGAAAATTTGCGGCTAATTCATAACTGCTAGAAGGGAACTATGAGATACATGCAAGGCACATTCTCCCTACAGGTTAGTTTCGTCTGCTGGGCTTCATATTGATATGTGATTATGCGTTGATAACGGACGAAGGGTTTTTCAGCATCCGCTAACATTTACGACCCGAGGGTTGTTGGTTAGCGGATGCTGAAAAACCCTTCGCCCGTTATCAACGCATAATCGCAATACGTATTATCAATATGAATTAAGCCAGGCAGACGAAACTGACCTGCAGGGAGAACGTGTTTTGTACGTAGCTCATAGTTCTCGTCTAGCAGTTATGAATTAGCCGCGAATTTTCAAGCGGGTTGGTAGAAAAATAGTATACACAACCTGGGACGAAAGTAGATCATCCGTCCCGGCGGATTGCCCCCCGAGGCGATGCCGAGCATTCAATCCGCCGGGCGGGAAGATCGACTTTCGTCCTTAGTTGTATAATATACTACAATTACACCAAAAAATAAGCCCAAATCACGACTGAAATTTCGAAACCGTATCGGTCCATTAAAAGTCCCTGAAAAGCGGCGTTTGCAAAACAAAGCTCCCACCGGCTTGCGTAATTCGTAAGACGGCGAATTCAGTGGAAAGGCAGGATGTAGCTTTCACTATCGTCTCGGACGTTACGCCATTCGCTGCAACGGAGGAACGGAGGACAGAGGAGGCTCTTGCGCAATAAAGATTTCGTAATGATTGCGTAATCGAGCTTTCTTTTCGTAGGGGCGAAGATTCGATTATTTAGCGTCAGGTTTATATAATTGTCGAGCTTTCGACATTTTTAGTAACGAGTAATTTCGGAAAATACGATTTTCGGTTATTTTAAAGTACTTGCACGAGTTTTGATGTACTTAAAATGGCATCGAATGATTTATTCAAAGCGGCAGAGATAATTTGAGTTATTTTATATCTTAAAGTCGTATTCAACCCATCTTAGAATTCACGTAATGAACAAAAGGAATAATGGTCTGCCAACGCAGACTATTTAGGACCCAATTAATAAAGCAGGTTCGCGATCAATAAAACAGCCGTTAAATAAGGCTAATATACATCCTTCATTTTTCTTCTCCCCGGCTAATTATTTCTCTTTGCGACGCAACGCGTCGCCGAGCGGCAAAAACCCAATAGCGCTCGCGCCCAGCTGAGCCATTAATAGGCTAATTAAAAATTCAGCCGCGCGCGGCCGGCTTGTTTTTCTCGTTCTCGGCTCTGCGCGCGCCGCGTCCGCGGCAATTATCGGCGCTGTTTTTCCAGCGGCCTTTTTCAGCAGCCGCGCGCGGGGATCAGCGACGACGACGAAGACGACGGCGACGTCGCGAATGGAAATGAACCGCTCGCCGTGTCGGATAATATTATGACTGCGCGGAAAGGAGGGAGGAAGATCATTTCCTCGGCTGGGAAATCGCGCCGTTTGTTTTCCGAGGAAGCCCCGTATTTCTCTTGTCGGCGTCCCTGACAGTCGGCTGGGTGAATTCGTCGCGATAAGAATCGTACAAGTGAGATTAGGTGCGGCTAGAATTAAGATTATTCTTTGTTGAAAAATGTTACGAGGTATATTAGCATTTCTTCTTGTAATCTCTGCGCACATTTTCTTCTTATTAAGAGGGAGTACTTTGAGAGCGTACAATGTCAAAATCCTAATTTCTCTTGTTTCTGATACTGTTTTGAGAAATTAGTTCAAACTATTATTTGTTTCAAGACAGTAATTCAAGAATTTTAATATTTATAGCATATTATAAATTGTATAAAATTACAAACTCTGATATAAGAACCGATAGCAAGGTCATTCAGGAATACTTCCCAAACCAATAATAAGAATGACTAAATAAAGTGTTTCATTCAAACGAATATTTACTATTTGATAATTTTTACGCATCTCATACGCTGAGAGAAGTTTAGAAAAATTACCATACTGCCGAGTAACGCCACCGCAGACTGTCAAAACCAAAAAAATTACCATACTTTATAGAAAAATTTACCAAACAGTATAATTTCTTACAAAATATAGTAATTTTTTCGGTTTTGATAGTCTGTGGTGGCTTTACTAGATAGTATGTTAATTTTTACAAGATTATTTGTAATTTGTACTATATTTCTTCTCTCGGTGCAGATAAATATTTAAAATTAATTGTTAATATGTGCAGATAAATAAAAGTAATTTATGCGCGACATGCGGCAAAAAGCTCAAAATTTCGCGCACGCACTTCAAGACCCGTGTAGCTTTTCTTTTCCATCAAGCGCATCACTGACCTCGTAATTATTTATCGATTAAAACGGCGGCTCTCCTTCCGCACCGCCGCCGAGGAGGTGACCGATGGGGTCGCCTCTCTCTTTCTCTCGCCCTCTCTCTCGAAATAGCTCACCTTTAACACTTTATTGGCACGTTGTATCTCGCGCGCGAAGCAAGCCGACTTTTACGGCATTCCCAGTTTACACGTGTTTTGCGGATTTACACACTCGCGCGAGATGGCGCCACCCTCGCTCGTTTTATCGCTTCCTTATTACGGTGATTATTTGCCCCGTTAACGGCTCGGGCGGAAGGCTGCTTGCGTAATAATTGCGTGCGTTTTCTTGCTTTGTGTCGCGAATTTTCATTGCGACTGGTGAAACTGGAAGGGTGAGGAGGGTTTTTCGGACATAGAAAAAGAGGCGTAAAACTTATTGATTTGTGTCCTTTTTTGATTGCATTATCTCGTGATGATTGTTTTAAGAATAAGTAGGGGAGTCAACGGCTGACGCAATCGAAGCTTTTCATATTAAAAACAAACATTTGAATGTTTTAAGTCAAAGTGAAATTAAAGTTTTTCCTGCTAACCAGAATTAGTATAATAATTCTTTTTTTTACTTATTCAAAAACTACATTGCACTCCGAAGAAATCTTTTGGCAAGTAACCCCCTTCTCTGGAATTTCTAAAAAGCATGAAATATTGAACAATCACTCTCATTTTTCCACCCAAAACAACCATCGAATTCCGCAAATCCGAGCTTTCAAAAACACGACAGGAGTCAATCCCCCAGCGATCGCGTCCAATTAGAGGCGCGACCTTGCGAATCTCTCTTTCCCCTCGTCCCCCAACGCCGCGAGAGTCGGCAGACACAAAAGCTGCCGGGAGCGAAGCCTCTCTCCGCTCGCAAGACGCTGAACAATACACTCAGCGAGTCGACGAAGCCGTAACCATGGCGCGCCGCTGAAATATTGAATTTTCGAGGCGTTTTCCCGCGAAAAATAACGCAAGGTTTCCCTGACCCGGTTAGGGAGCTTTTTTCCGCGGAAGGGCGGAAAAATTCGCCGCGGCTAAATCGACGGCTTTAGCATGCAAATTCCCGCGGCCGCCGGGTTTTTTTTTTTGGAGGGGGGGGGCTATTATACGTTTTCCTGGAAGCGCTGTTTTCTTGCGACGCGGGGACAAATTTTGCAAGCGAATGCTTCATTAGCGAAGGAATTGTTATTGCGCGGCGCGGCGCTGGGGCTTCAATGGACGTTGGAGAGGGACGAGAAGGGACGCGGGACGGGGCGAAGGGTCGCTTAATTAATTTCGAAAAAGTTATTTCGATGGCCGCCGCGGCCGGGAAATTGATATTGGGGTCAATTAGTCCGCAAATTGAGATGGGGTACCAGGTTTTTTGGGAGAGCGGTTTAATTTGGGCTTTTTTCTTCCAAAATTTATTCTGCAAAATGAAGTTGTGCTAGAAAATTGTTTAATAAACCGACGAGAAGGTCTGGCAAAAAAAGTAATGAAAATTTGAGGGTATTTTTTTAAATTATGATCTTATTCGAAAAACTGATAATTTCTTTCAAAATGTGAAAAAAAAAGCGATTTTGTATATTAGTATAACTAAATGGTATTTTGATGACTTTATCTAAAATAATTTTATATAAAAAAATAATTGGAACAATTTCTGTTAAGTCATAAATTTTATCCAAATACACGTTTCAAGGTGAATTCCGAATTGAAGATTTGCACCGTCGACCATTTTTCCGAATAAAAAAGTCCTCTAATACGTCCCCGGAACCCGCCCACAATCGCCAAGCGCAAGTAAGCAGTCGGCAGCCGGTCCTTTGAAAACACCGCAGCTCCGGCGTAATAGCGCCATTAGCCGAAAACGCACTTGCGTAACTCGCCGGCAGAAGAGTAGACGAGGCGAGAGAAGCGAGAGCGCCTCCCCCCCCCCCTTCGTGTGATCGATAATTGCTCCAAGTCGGGGCCGTGCGATTGTAAATATCGCCGACGCTTTAATTGAGTTTGCGTGACGTCGCCGTGGCGGCTTTGTGCGGGGAAATTGCGCGACGACCGATAACCGTGCCGGAGCACTGCCGGCGATGCACTTTTAGCCGCGTACGTCCCTCCTGTCTTGCTCGCCGGCGAACTCGTTATGTGCGCATGTAGGTAGCGCCCTCTGATATTAAAAAATGCGCTCTTTATGAAAATCCCTCGTGCTTGATGAATTTTTACAGCCTGCTTCGGCCTCTATTGGAATAAAGGCTCTGTTTAACCTACATATAAGCAAGAGAGGCTGCTCTCTTTACAGATTCAATAAGTTGCTTTATTTCGCTTATTTTTTTGGCGTAATTTTAGATGAAAATCTGTAGAAGTTGTTGCCTTTATTGCGTACTGAAAATTGAAAACCGAAAAAAGAAAAAAAATTATGAAAGCGGTTGAATGTAAGAAAAGTTCTAAATAACTTGTTTTTATATATGTAAATTAGCATGTAATTTTCTTCTGTAGATATATAATAATAATATTTTAATTTCAGATTACGTGAATAAACGATGTACATCGAGAATGAAGCCGGTAGATTTTACGAAAGTAGTAAATATTATGATCGGCACGTCGAGAAATCCAAAAAGGAAAAATTAATATTATTATTGTAATTAAATTGTTATTACATTATTTTTCTTGTTAACATTATTATAATTAAAATAAATTTCTGTTTTTTCTATTGTAATTTCTTGATTCAAAGATTGTTGTAATTTAAAGATTAATAAAAAATTATATATTATAAATTTTCTTTTTACACTTGAAATTCTAGCTAGCAGAGTGGATATACATTTATTTGATATATACAAATATAGATATCCAAAGAAATATAACTATTTTCAAATATTAAAAAGGCAATATATGGACAATATGTTGGATCGTATCCAATATATACACGCAGAAAAATTTTGGTCAAAAATTACCCCTAAATTTGAGTGAATATCGGGCGTTTTTGACAGTAAGGTGAACTTTATCCGCATTTGCATGAAATATTTAATAGATCTGTGTAAAAAAATTACACATCTCTGGAGTAATTTATTATTCCTTCATATTTTATAATGAAACAAATGCAATGTTCTAATAATATCATTTCTATAATTACAATAACTTTGTAACCTTTTTACAAATCCGTATGGGTAATTTTTCCGCCCTCCCTCATTGTAAAACAGTTAAATTGCCCCTTCACGATATGACGTTAAAAAAAATTGAATAACAAAAGAAAATCATAGACATTGATAGGTTAAAAAATCAGTTCTTAGGTTATTAAGAATGTCAATAACATAACCTTATAATATATAAACAAAGAAGCAACAGAAATAATAGCTCATTCAAATGAGTAGAGAAAATTTTACCATACCGTCATCTTAAAAATTTACTCAAATGTGAGGCGGGTCCGGGATTAACATCGTAGGTGTAATTTTAGCCCGAATTTTATATGTAATTTTTGACCAAAATTTTTCTCCGCGTAGAAAAATGAGATTCCTATATTTGGGAAATATATTGAATCATATGAGGGCAATATTCTACCAATATATTGCCCATAGTTATGATTTTTACGCAGGACGTTGGCGAATAAAGGAATTTTAAGGCGATATCACTCGGGTATTGGTAAATAATGATCCGCTTCGAGAAAATAATTATTAAATTTAATCTCTAATAGCGCTAATAAAAATTGTGAGATTTCCACAAAGGATTATATTTCTGATAAAGTATTCAACATTTTTTAGATGTTTTTCTTCAATTTTCATATTCAATTTTCATGGGTTAAAATTCATCTACATACTCGCTTCTCAGTACAATAATATAATTTACTATAATTCGATTTTAGAATCATTAAAATTTTATTTAATGTCAACTTGCTATCACATTATTTTTATATTTTTCTTTGTAAGAAGGGACTAAGACATTTGCTCGGAATAATATAAAGAACATAAAAAAAAAACGCTTCGATAAAATTTTCATTAAAAAGTAAAAAATGTAATTTTTTGCCTCCGGGTTGCAACAACGCCGGCGAGTTACATGAAAATCCCTTTTTGTAACTTAAACTAAAAATCTCGTAATATTCCTTGGCAAAAGGCTTCATCTCGCAGTTCGTCCTTTACTGTAATCCTCGAAGGGGTGTAACTTCAAAAGGATTTTCCGCGCTTTTGCAACATTCATTTAGTTTCCGACGGTAAATATCAAAAATATCTCTCTCGCAGCGAAATTCTTTTTGATTTTTCATGCGTAGTTCTCATCAAATACTTGGCAAAAAGGAGCGAAAACGACACCCGGAGACGGAAAAAGGTGATAAAGTGACGACTTTTTACGACCCTTTTTACCGAGGCGCGCGCAGCTCTCCCTTGAGAACTTTAATAAGAACTTCGTCACAGCTACGTTTGTCGTTGCCAACTTCAATTTCTTTCCTCCATCCCCTCCCCCCTCCCCCTCCCCACGGCGTACTCCTTTTTTACATCATTAACCAGTAAAGTGCCGTCGACAAGTTTCTTTGATTTAAAAAGAACCCAAATGACATACTCATTGCAAAATAAAATTTTCTTTTTCTGTTTAACCTGAATAAAAATGCACCCCGATTTCCTTTTCTTCTCATTTCTCATGAATATATTATTCTTGTTCCTCTGTTCAATGATAAATAATTCATGGATGGTAAATAAAGTTTTAATCATTATCTAAAAAAATCTTTTATATAACGTATAAATGCTGAGTCTGATTTAGTTTAATGTTTAAACAATTCACATTTTAATGGACAATATAGTTATACTGTAAGCTTCTTTGAAAACGTCAAATAATATTTTACATTTAGACAAATAAATAGGAATCTGCATCTTTGTACAGCTTTATTTTTTGACTGTAGAATAGATAAAAATGCAAACAAGTCGTATACAAAAAAGTTGTCATTATTATGAAAATAAATATCTATATTTTTTAAAATAATAAAGGAATTTTAGAAAAAGAAATAATGTAGCACTTTAATATGCCCTAACCTACTTCTCTGTTAATTAATTAACGCAAGACAGTAAAATTCGCGATCTGCATAAATAAAGGAGCAGCCGTGACCCACATTCCAACGCGAGAATGAAAAATTCATCCGTTTGAGATGGGCGAATTTAATGGCATTTGAATTATCGGAAAGAGCACTTTCGCCCTTCATAAAGACCGTCATTAACAATGCGCCCTCCAACTTTTACTACAAAGTCGCCAGCCTATATAGATTTATGAAAGTCCGTCTGAAGAAAAAGAAGAAAAAGCGAAAGGGCCCGAATGAATGAGAATTTCAAGCGTTGAAAAACTCCTTAATCGAGTTGCGTTTGTTAACTAATTTTCAAATTTTACATCCAATCGGCTCTAAACTTTAAAATTAAGTTAAAGCTTCCACCGTTCGGTGAGGCGAGCTTTTTCGAAAACCAATCCGTTCGATCAATCCTCATTAATTTGGTAAAGTAGATGGATTCAATTATTCTCTAAAATTGATAAATGTCTATCATTCGCCATGTAATCCGTTTTGGAAGCCATTTTTGCTTTCCCTATTACATATAGTAATTTCTATTTTATATTTCGCAATAGACGAGGCGGGAAATTGCTCTCCATATAAATTTTGATGGTTTGGGCAATCGAATTTTTTCGTCCTTCAAAAACTTTTATTCGGCGCAAATAATTTCATTTCCACCTTTTATATGAAAATTAAACGAAATTGAATGACTACGGCGACGCGAAGAAATTATTATATTTTGAAAAATTTGCTAACTCGATTAAATACTTCAGCACTTGAATTTTTGTGAAAAATTTCTCTGCGGGATTTTATCACACACCATAATTTTAAATCAACTTTCTGAAAGTCTGATATTTTATTACGGGTTCGGGAAATTTAACAAAAAAGAAAGATAACGTGATTTATCCAGGTCTATTAAAACTGGTCGGCGCAAAATAGTACATATTATAATGGAATTTGAGTCTTTGTGTAATGAAAAATGCTTTGAATTATTTAATATTATTGCATCTTTTATTTATAGTAAAAAACTGACATTCTGCATTTTCAAGTCCTTCGTATTCTAACAACTTGCAGATTGCAGTTTTAAATTTTATATCCTTTTTTCGTAACGTTTAGTTCTCAAGTTATCAAGTTTATAGCTTTGTATGAAATATGGATCATTTCAGTCAAGTACCCATTACCTTAAAACCACTGAATTTTATTGAGCTACAGATGCTGGACTTTATATATTTGCTGCCAGATACGAATGCATACGGACGAAATTGACTAATTTTTCCATTAATTCTCATATTATTCCATCTTCTAATTAACCTCGACTTGAATTTAGCTGTGCATTTAATGATAAATTTCAAAATCTTTTCAGTCAATATAAGTATTGTATTTTAAATTTAAATAGTTCACTTTTTATGTTCCTCCGTAAAGTAAAAAAATCTAACAAACTCGATATATCCGATGTATCCGATATTCGTATGGGATTTTCCTACCAACAAGCAACAACTCTATGTCTTAGCAGAACGTAATTAACAAGTTACGTGAAGAATCTCAGTAGCAAAACCGAAGGGACTCAATAATAATCCTTAATTCTATCGCTACAACTTATGGCCCCATCGGAACATTGCCATTCGGGCGTCGCGCGCTTAAAATTTCAAAGCCACTTCGCAGGAAGTGAGTGCCGGGGCACTCGAGCGCCGTAACGGCGACATGAACGCGGAAACAAAAAGCGGGGTCGGGGCGAGAGGAGGAACCGATATTTCGGGCGGCGCTTTAAACCGCGTTATTACCGCGTCGACTTTATTCCGGAGGGTCCAATTTCTCCCTTCGATTGGGAGAGGCGCTGCCTCTCTCGCCGCGCTGAAATTTACTGGCTTTACAGATGACAGCCATAGCGGCCGATCGTTTATCCGCTCGCGCGCGCTGCCCCGGAATATTGCCGGCCGCGTTTATCAGCTCGGATAACTGCCCCATTAAAATGCGCCTGGACGCTGATGGGGGCCGAGCTGCGCGCCTGCAGCCTCCGCTTTTCCGCCTGGTATTTTCTTTTTTTTTTTTTCGTTTTTGTTTTTTTGGCCGCCCGGGATGTCCTGCGGTGAATTTCGGCCTTTTTTTATCTGAGAGTTTAACGCTTGTTCGAGAAAGTGTTTTGGGAATGGTAGGGCGGGAATTCGCGATTCGTAAATATTTACACGGAGAGAAATATTTCAGTAAAAATTACAAATATTTCGATAAAAATTACTAAACTCTCTGGTAATGCAAGCGCAGACTGCCAAAACCCAAAAAATTACCATAATTTTTAGTAAATTGTAATGAAATTTCAGGAACATTAAAAAAATTGCACCGATTTTTACTAAAATTTCATTAAAATTTACTAAAAAGTATGGTAATTTTTTGGGTTTTGGCCGTCTGTGCTCGCTTTTCTAAACAGTACAGTAATTTTTACTGAAACTTTTTCTCCGTGCAGTGCTTTCGGGTTTAGTTTAAAAATCTTTAGTCCATTCTTATACTACAAATTGTTTTCGCTTTTTATTCGTACTTAAAAAATGCTTTGTTAAAAAATACTTAAAATCCGCTTCTGTTAAGATAAAGAAGACTTTTGGCACTTTCGTTATTGCAAGTTTTTTCAAAAAAAGAGTCTCAAAGCTCCGAAATTCCAGCCTATCCGTCAAGCCTCCACGCTCCTTTCATCCAAGTAGGCAGCGCTTCAAACGCCGAAAATAATACCGATCCAGAAACGTCGAAGATCGCGAGGCGGTTTTCTGTCTCCGTCGGGCGCCGCCGCTGATGAACCGCGCCTCGCATTTCAATCGCGGGACGCATATCGACGATGATCAAAGCGAAATTGGACGGGACGTTTTATGCGCGCGCGCCGCGCTGCCAATGATTTTCGGAAAATTGATGCGCGCGATGTATATATCGAGCGGGGGAGAGGGCTGTAATTCCGTTACAGCGAATGAGCGCGACGAGGCCGGAAAAAGAAAACAGAGTCGTTTCGAAAATTCGAGGCCGGTGATGACTCGGATTTCAAAATAGCGCGCTTATAATTGCGGGAGAGCCTCCGCGAATTTATTTTAGGACCCATAAACAATATAAATAATGTCTTTTATGAAGAGCGCTTCTGTGGATGAGTAATTGTTGCAGTTACGCGGCCCGTTATAGTTAAATAGATTATAAATTGATTACTTTTATTGAAAAATATTAATATCCAATTTGAATGGCGGAGTTTTATTGCGTTATAAATTATTGTTAAATTGCAAATCCTATAAATTACTTAATTTCTCGCAATATATTTATTTAGTTAAAAATTTCACGATTAATTTACGTTTGCCGCTCGAAGCCTCTGTAGAATTTTAGTAAGCATAAATGCCCAAAGAACGATTTGAACGATAAAGCTCCGTAAATAAACATTTATTTATAAAAAAGCACACTTTTGCACTCCGAGTATATTCACTCGATCGCATCCAAATCGTCTTCCAGAAATTCCCTCTCTCCCCTCCCCTCCACTAAATAACGCGAACGAGACAGTGAGATATCGCCGGGGGCGCGGATTAGAAAAGGGTCTCTCTCTCTCTCTCTCTCTCTCTCGCGGGCGGAAGGAAGCCAACAGAGGCGAGAAATGGACGACGCCTTATCGTCCTTGGGCAGCTGACAAATCGAAGGTAAAATGGGGCCGTCGCCGCCGCCGCCGCCGCCGCCTTCGCCGTAGAGTCACGTGCGCCGTTTATGTGCCGCGCGATTATGGCTCCGCGAACTGCTCGCCGATTCGCGCAAGCCGAGTGGAAAGTCCTGCCTGGATCCTGTTTCGATGGAGGTTTTTCGGATTTTTAGGGATCGCCCGCCGTTTTTACGACGGTGAAGCTCAAATTTCAGCGCGGGACTTGGATTTTGTTTCGGCTTATAGTTTTGCCGTGGATTCGTTTTTTTAAAATGTAAGTACTTTTGACGCGTTTTGACGTATTTCGCAAACAAAAAGTCAACGGAAATCGTGTAGGTTTTTGGAAAAGGATATTCTTTCAATCGGTCAGTTTCTTGCTTCTTTTTTTAAATATATGTATTATAAATTAAATTTCATTAACATGATTGAAATAAAAGTGTTACAAAATTATTCTGGTTGACTAAATAAAAAGAATTCGTAAAAACTAAGACTCGGCGATGGCTTGGCCTAGTGTTTTTACAAATCTATTTTTTAGAAGGCAGATTGCTTATTAGTTCCTGTTTTAGATGCGCACCTCTCTGTGGCGTGACAGTGAGTCGGGTTCTGTACGTATATTACCGTGTACAATTAATTCTGGGCAACAGTAATTACAGCTATTACTGTTAACCTGCAGCTGCGGCGGTTGTTAACTTGTATCAAAGGTGTTTGAATTCATGCAACTTCTTTGCTGCTAAAATATTCTTCATACACTCTTCAGCGCTTCTACACGGAGAAAAAGTTTCAATAAAAATTACTATACTGTTTAGAAAGGTGAGTACAGACTGCCAAAATCCAAAAAATTACCATACTTTTTAGTAAATTTTAATGAAATTTTAGTAAAAATTCGTGTAATTTGATTAAATGTTCCTGAAATTTCAGTAAAATTTACTAAAAATTATGGTAATTTTTTGGGTTTTGGCAGTCTGTGCTTGTATTACCAGAAAGTTCAGTAATTTTTATTAAAATATTTGTAATTTTTACTGAAGTATTTCTCTCCGTGTACAGAAATCATTTGTCATTTTTATTAATTGGTCTTGCTTTTTATCATCAACTAGTAGTTTGGATTTAATATTTTTAATTAAAATTATATCCTTCTGCCATAACCCTGCAGCTTGAACAGGTTAATGAATGCTAATATAATTAGCCTTAAGTTTAAAACTGCGCTAGTCAATATTTTGTAATTTCAATATCTAAGCATAAAATCGTCCAAAAGATTTATATCTAAGCTTGTTTGATTAGAAATGATATTTGCTATTACTTATTTCATTCGTAAGTAGATTTTTCAATCTTATTTTATTTTTGCAGTTAATTTCCAGCATCTCTTTTAATCGTGACCTGCTTAAACTTTAACAAAACTGCTAGAAAGTGGAAAAAATCCATAACCTTATGTAACCCAGAGGAGGTGGTAAGATTGACGCAAACGTTGCAATATATTGCTTTTCTAAGAGAACTGATTTTTTTATATTATTTTTCTACCGAGGAAACATATAAAACCAACTTATACAAATACAATAAAATTCTGAATAAAAATTGAATGCAGTATGAATTTTAGTTTATAAAATTGATGATAAATGTCTCGTATTTGATCGTTGGTATTTACAGTGGATTTCACCTTGAAAAAAAATGGTTACATCGCACGAAAATTTATTCCCTGTATTACAAAACTGCAGTTTTAGTCAGAAAATCACCCCTAAAAGTCCACGTTCCAACGCCACCTCCTCATTCCCCGAATCGGCTCTCTTCCTTCCGCGCTCTCCATCGCGCCGAAAAGTGTGCCTCCTCCCTCCGTGTTTCTCCGAGCCTCGGGCTGGCGTCGCCACCGACAGCGAGCTCCTGTCCTCCTCCTCCTCGACCCGCAGCCTCGCTGCCGCGGCTGGAAAGAGCGGCCCTCCTCTCTCTCTCTCTCTCTCTCTCTCTCTCTCTCATACACTCTCTGGCGCGCAGCCGAGAGGTTTTGCGACGACGCGGCAGCCTGCCAGGTCCGCAGGTGTTCGCGCGCGTTCTGGATAGGTCGGGCCTGCCATAGGCCGACGAGGCCGGCCGGGGCGGGGCGATATGGCGCCGATTTTACGCGCAAGCCCGCTTTTTCGACGCGACGGCAAAGTCGTCGGGCGATCGACAGGCTGAGCGGCGCGGCGATCTTTGCAGCGAGGCGATATGCTCCTCGAGGATTTGAGTGAGAGTCGGTTCGAGCTCGTTTCGCGTGAATTATGAATTTTGTATAAAATAATACAGCACTGCACTGCAGGACGAACGTTTGACGTATGAGCTGTTTTCGTTTCATTTTCTGATACGTGGTGGTCGTTATTGACGAAAAAGCTAAAATTTAATGATAAATTTTAATTGACTATTGGAATTAAGTCAGATTTAAGGTAAAACTGAATTTTGATTTATGTGTTAAGCGCACATTAAAATAAAAGCTAAAATTAATTTAATTAATTATCGAATAATCTTTAGATCTAAAGATATCTTCACTAAGAAACTCATAAAATATTTACATTTAAAATTACATTTAAAAATTGGAAATAAAAGCTTTAAAGGACGGAATTAATGATTCTACTCGCATACTTTATCCAAACCATTCCCTCTATTAATAGTTCTAATACTCCTGTAGAATATTCATAAAAAAGCACCTTTAAAATTGATTCGACATGTACTCTCGAAGAAGACAATGGAACGTTCGTCGATTAAAAATTAACCTGGAAATGTAGGAAGAGGCCTCCATCATCTGGGATCCCGTGTCAAATCGGATAATTTCCGCGCTCGGCGGCGGGGGTGTTTTCTTGATTGATCGCCAGGGCTTGCTCGCGGCGAGACGCACCGACGTTCCAAGCGCGCGACCTACTTGTTGGCCTACATATTGACCTGCGAGAGAGAGAGAGACTCGAGAGCGGAGCGATGAAAGAGCAGAGAGAGAGAGAGAGAGAGAGAGAGAGAGAGACGTTTTACGGCTTTGCTGGAAAAGGGGCTTTTTGCTTGTAAAAAGGGACGCGGGACCTAAAAGGATTCACGACGGAGTTCGAGGATTTATTGCATGCTGAGCTTTACACGCATGCTGTTTTTTAGCGTATTGTAAGGAGAGACCTACTTTTTGTTTTTGCGTCCATTTATGGATTCATTGATCAGCGCCTATATTAGAGTACAATGTAACCGGGCCAAGTATGTAGCTTCAAAGAATTCATATTAATGTTTAAAACATTTTGTAAAATAGACACATTCTTGAGGTATACGTAATTTTATTAACTGTTGATTCGAGATTAATTTAAAATAAATTTATTAAAACTAAAAGTTGCTCCTTTTCTTCCGTGCAAGTACTACTCGAAGTAGTAATAAGGGAATTAAAGTTCAATTCAATATACTGCATGAATAGAGTAACATTAAAATTCACACTTTTCCGAATGAATATCCAGCTTCTCAGCGTTGACTAAGTATACAATTCCCAATCACAATGAACATTTCTTAAAATTGAAAAAAAAAAAAAAAAAAAATTCGGGAACTAAAACTGAATTAATCACTCCGCCGATAAGAGAGTCAATACTTCATTATCCGCGTCGGCATTCAAAAACGTAGGAGAATTTCCCTTTTTCCAATTCACGAACTACTTTCCTCGCGCGCCACCCGGAGGAAAAGCTGAAAGATAATGGAGAGAAGAAGCAGAGAAAGAAAGTAAAAGGAGGAAAATAGATGAATAATAGAGCGGCCGTGGGTGGGCGGGAGGGGGGGGGGTAGAAATGCGACTACGCTGTCCGGAGAGTTGCACTTGACGCATCGCGATGACATGCCTGGAATACGGGCGAAAGAGAGGGAGAAATACGGAGAAAGGAGGAGGCCAGACGTTGAGGGAACGAGTGCAAAGGACGAGAGGACAGGGAAACATTTTTCTTTCCGACTCTTCGTTTGTGCCCTTTATAGCGTCGCCGCTTGATTATTGTTACGTTTTTCTTTTTTCCCTTTGCTATCCTACTCTTACTCTAAACAGACGTCACCATTAGTCGCGACGTGACGAAAGTACTTTTGTAACGTAAGATTATTTATTTTAAAATAAGTGCATGAATGATGATCGGAAGAAAATATATCATTCTTTGTGAACAAAATGGAAATAATGAGTGAAAAACGTATTCATTACTTTATAGAAGTAGCGTAGGTTTAAGTAATCATCAAATGTTAGTAAAATGAATTCCGTGAATTTTCCATTTTAAGATACACTGAAAAAAGTTTTTTGTAAAAATGACTATTTTTATTATGGTACTCTTAGGACAGACACTGATTTTGATAATTTTTACTATTTTCCGTAGTAAAAATTTTCAGAATAACTTTCCTCAGAGTAATTTATACCAACGAAAAAAGCTCGAATGCTACCACATATTCGGGATTTTACAGATTCCCAATTAGTTATTCACATGCTAGTCTAAAAATTGCCGAATTCCACCGGAGCAAAATCAAAATTCGCCGTCCAATCCAGCTGCCGACTCTTAGCCCGAAAAAACGCTCTTTCGCCGAGACTCGCCAGACGTGTCCCTTAGCAGGCAAGTTGTCCGGCCCCCGAAGACGGCGGAATGTCCGGCGCACTTTGAGGAGGACTCGTCCCTCGGGGCCGCATGGCTGCTTTCTGCAAAGTTGCCGCCGCCGCCGCCGGAGTCGCGGGAGCCTTTCGTCTTGCGCTCTCGCCGCCTCCGGGCTTGCCGGGGCTCGAAAAATCAAACGCTAACTTTCGTACGTGCGTCCCTCCTCATTCGCGCAGACTTGGAGCTGGAGCTTTTGTTTATCTCGCGGGTTTCCTGTGTAACTTTGCCGCAGTGCGCTGGCGCCAGGCCGGGGGAGCATTTTTCGGCGGCGCGCGTCATTTTTCTCAGTGAAATTAGAAACTTGTACGTAAACTCGAGTGGTTTTCAAAAAAATGCAAGCAATCAAAACGTAAAAGTAGCCGCAAACTCAGTAGCCGCGTTACAGCTGCTACGAAAACTCCAGATTCGGCCTACCCACATCGACATTATTCAATTCATCACCGTCGGCGAAGCTCGACGGATGCACTTGCAGGAGCGTATCCCCGCAGGTAAACACCCAGCAGATTTTTCGAACAGTGCGCGGCTCCGGCAGGTAAAAGCGGCTGGAAATAAAAGGATCGCCTCGGTCCTCCTCGCTCTCGCGAAAGGAGAGCCACCACCCCGGCGGCGCCTTCTGAATGGGCGCGCGCGGAGAGAGGGATAAAAAGCAAATACGTTTCGCTCGCTCGCTGGCAAATTCAATCTCGTCGGGAGTCCCTTTAACATTGTGCCCCGTAATAGGGGGAAAGGGGCGCCGGGGCTCTGCAGGTGTCGCCCGTATAACGACTTTATCGCGTTCGACGCGGCCGCGTGTACACCTTATCCCGGCACCGGAGGGAGGGTGGGAGGGGGTAGGGACAACGAGCCGACTATTATTATCGACTTTGAGTGCGTGTGGCTGCTGCCGCTAAGCCAACTTTCCCCGGGCGGAGAGCTTTGTTTGAGCGGATAATGGAATATCCGGCTGCCGCCCCCTCCGGGAGAGCCAACTCCAGAGCCGATCTGGACGTTTAAGGGGCCATGCTCTTTCTCGAGTTGATAAGCCGACAGGGTCAGTACGAGAACTCTTCGGGAAGCAGTTGCTATTCGGTTGGGGAATTCAGCTCGCTATTTTATTTGCAGTACATAGAAGGTTCAAGTGCGACTGTTTGCACGTTGGAATAATATAGTCGTGAAAAAGAAACGATTTATTTGTACGCAAATGCGCACGTCAGGGTAAAAGTAGGCAACACTTTGCGATAGTTGAAGGAGAGCAGCTCCGGCAGCGAATCAAATCTCAAGGTGTACGTCAAAACCCTTAGAAATCGACGCGCATCCCGGCGGCAAGGAGAGAGAGAGAGAGAGAGAGAGAGAGAGAGAGGGAGAGGGAGAGGAAGAGGAGCACCCGAGAGGCTCGTTAAAACTTAGCGTATTAACATTTTTCACGCTCCGATGCCTCGCTCGCGAAAGTTGCCCGAAGTTTATCCTCCTCCGGGCTGCTTTCCATGCGCATCTTGTACGACACCGCCTCCAAACACGGAAAAACGTCAAACTTTTTGGGCGGGAGGAGATCGCGTCCTTAATATTTCATGTGATCTTCAAACTTGGTCAATGGACGTTTAGCGATGCAAAGGGCTGTTAATAAAACGCGGAAGGTGCAAAGTCATCCGCTTGCGCCTTAATGCTCAACCACATGTTGCTCTCGCTCAACATCGAAAGCGAGGATTTCACTTGAACCGAGAACTTCTTCGTCTGATTCATTTATAAGGAAATGAACATTAGAATGCATTCCAACTCGCATTATTCATTCTCATATTAATTAGTAATGGTTAAATATTGTGCTAGAAGTTAGCTTGGAATGATGAATAGACAGAGCTACGACTTTATTGATGTCTCCGTAAATCTTGTAACATTACAAAGAAGAATAATTTACACAAAATAAATAATAAAAATAATAAAATAATATAAATATTCAAACCTGAAAATGGCAACATTTTTGTTTAGGTATTTAAGAATTGTGGTCAAATTCTCCTGCACAAATAATAATCACCCAGAGTGAAGAACTATTGTATTTTATCTAAAAACAATGCCGCTCTTCATTTTAGGACTGAAAAAGGAGATACAAATCAAATTCACATTTCTGAAAGAGATCCCGAACACGTCTTTTCGCTCTAACTAAACTCATCATCTCCCCCAAAAATCACCCGCTAAAATCTCAAAATATTCTCGCCCATCGAAACCCATCGAAACCGGAGACATGAACGAATCGGGACAAAACCACAGCGAAGCAGAACGACACGTACGCCGAACCGCGGAAGCCTCGAAATTTCTCGCTCAACTTTTCAAGCGAGAGGAGACGCTCTCGCAGACTTAATTATAAATTCAAAACCAAAGCCTCGGCAGCTTCCCTCGCGCCTTTGCAATATTCGTCAGGGGCGGCGTGTGTGTGTGTGTGTGTGTGCACGCCGGAAGATGCGAGGTCGTTACGGGAACTTGCGAGTCGGTCCGCTATTTTGCCTCGTCCTTCTCCCTTCGGTGTTGCTTTTCCCACTTTTTTCGTCGCGACATAATTGAGTGTCGCCTGGGCATAACAAATGAAGCCTGGGTCAGGTTACAACCGAGTGACGTCAGTGTGATTAATAGCGAGACTTGTTTTACATGCGGCCTGGAGACTCGGCTAGATACTCGCCGGCTGCTGAGATAAACGGAATGTTTGTCGCGAGTTTTCACAAGTGCGACCGTGAGGATTGACGAGAATGGTTCCCGAACTAGCGTCGAAGATGCTTTCTTATTATTCTGATTTTGAAACACAAACCATCAAGATACCTGCGAAAAACAGTAATAACGTAGACTAATTACTAATTACTCATACTCGCAGGTATGAACCTTCGACTTTAGGGTCACGAAAAATTTTTATGTTATAGCCAATGGCAATTCGAATGTAACTATTTTGATCATATTCTGTTTATTCTTCGTGACCATTCGACGATTTTAACAGTCTAGTTACATATCTAAGACAAAACAGTCATATACAAATATTCGATGTCGACGTCGAAAAATTCGATACTTTGCAACCGCAATTTTCATGATTTTCCTAATTCGAAAAATATTTCAATAACTATTTATAGAATTTTTTACTAAAAGACATGCATTTATTCAACTATTCAAATATGAAAATCCGTTTATGTATTTTGGATAATTGCACCATTGACAATTTTCGCAGCATCATAGAAACCATTCTGTCGCCTGTACAGGAGAAGCGAGAGCTCCTTTGCCAGTGTACGAAAAGAAGAGCTTGGCGGTCCAAGCGGAGACAAGCCTCACGGCTGCTTGGATCGTGGAGGTCCCAAATGCGAGCGCCGGCGTATTACATCCGCATTTGTCACTATTTTTCTGTGTCAGATTTAATTAATTTTGCTTCCTTGATACCTGCGAATATCTATATAGATTAATAATTAGACTTTCCGCCTAGTTTTTAAGCTTTAGATTAAGAAACGAACAATGTAAGCGATTCAAATTTCGCGCCGACCAGAGCGAATAATAAACATGCGTAGTTCCGACGCACCCGCTAGGTGGCGTCCGCCAACCCGTAAACAAACTAACGATAGACTAAACATCCCGCTTTTTTAGGGATTGCTTCCTCTTAGTGGGTCGGATTCTCGCAAGACCGACCCCGCAGTAACTCCCATTTTTCAAAGGTTCCTTCTGAGCCTTCCCTCCCAACAACTGGGTGGTCTGGCCTTCAGTAAGTTGGGCGGGCTTTCGCTCGTCTAGATCCGCTCCAAAGGTCAACGTAGTGCGGTCGAGCTATGACGAATACTTAAAGTTACCGTCTCCATTGCAGCTATCCTAGTCTCACGGCCTCTTCCTCCGCCTCCAAGTATACTATATAGTTTCGTTACGAAAATATTTTAATTTAACATTAATCTTGTTAATTTGTTGTACTACCCGTCCTGAGGAAGGATCGGCCTTTCTCGGACGGATAGATACTATCAATACAAATAATATTTGAGAATATTATCCGCCAACGGCTGCTAAAATACCAAGCTTGGTATCTCTGCCGTGTAAACATCCATCGTACGATCAGGAATATTTACTGCTGTAGTAATCCCCGATCTATATACGAGCTGTAACCGAAATGCCAGGCCAGCTCGCAACAGAGTTGCGGCGGCCTTGACATTCCGGTCCCACAAACAAGCGATCGGGCGATCGTTTGTACGTGAACGACGAACTACGAGCAGCCCGTCGAAACTAACACTAATCATAATTATTTTGTGCAAAGCCATTTATGATATCTGCGGCTGGCTCAGCTGTAGCCAGATCAGTTCATTCGGCATTAGCTGCTGATACGCTGGCAGGTTCATCAGGTGCTGGGCTGGCAGGACGATCAGCTCCTGTTGCTTCGCCTGCTGGTTAATTACTTCCTACTACTAAGCTAACGGGTTGATTACCCACTGCTCGGCCGGCGGATCCTGATATTACCATGGCTGCTGGCCCGGATTAGCCGGCTGGTTGATCCCCGGCAGCAACCGGTAAAGTCTGCCCTGTCGCGTCAACGCGGTTAAGTTGACATCATTCTACAAAATTGAATGAAATTAAATAAATTTTTAATAACATAGCCTGCGCGCTTGAATGTAAAATTTGTCAATCGAATATACTTACGAATACTAGCTGCTTTCGCTTTACTGAACAAAAATTTTTCATTAATATTTGAAAGTAAATAATTGAAATTAAATTGAAATACTTAAAAAGAAAGAATTAATATTTTATTTTCAAAATTTATAATGTTAAAATCATGCTAGACGTGATTTTTAGGTTAGTGTGGTATAAAAATACATTGGTGGGTCCATGTCTTGTCAAAAGGCTATGGAACCCTAAGTAGGCCATAGTCAATCAAAAAAAAAATCAGGAAAATTTTTTTATTTCTTCAGTAGGCTTGACAATTTTGTTAAAAATTTATAGTATTAAAACTGTAATGTATTTCACTTGACTGCATAAATGACAACTCGTTGTACTGGTTAATTTAAATATTTATTATCAATAGTTAATCTTGGTTCCATTTGCCTTACATGAAAACCTGTTGTAATCGGGGAGTATCTCCGGCTCAACGAGCGAGCCCATACCTCGTTGCTGCCGCACGGCTTGCTCTTCTCGTCGTCCGCAGTCGCACAGCTCCACTCACTCATACGCTTATGCGCATACTACAAAAACTATAATATTTCGTAAAAATACTATAATTTATGTTTGCAACAATAATTGCCCAATTGATCAAGACATTTAAAAACTCAAATTTTTTGTTTTGAAGTAAATATAGAAAGTATGTAAAAATGAATGTGTGAATTTAAAATGATTATATAAAGTTAGATCCATGTTCAAAGAAATTTAATTTAGTGTACAAATTTCTTTTACAATATTAAAATTTAAATTATAAATAATAATCGTTATGCTTATTTATTTGATAATAAGTCAACCTAACAAATTTCTCTCTTACAATAGTAACATTTAAATTATAAATTATAAATAATAAATAACAAATAGAGTTAAACTTATTATCAATTAAACAAGTGTCTTTTAAAATAGAAAAATAATATTGTTTTGATCTTGAGTTATGTAATAGTAAGTCACTTTTATGACAACCCGGTTGCAAACATCCTATAAATTCCAATAGAAAGGGTGCAGAAACCGCATAACCTATTCGGTTTTTGCACC
>JAWWEM010050368.1:0-11690 GCA_035582935.1 Ormyrus thymus
ATTATTTATATTTTTTTATTTTAATAAAAAATTAAGAATTAAATAATTTAATTTGACATCGCAATGCATGCGCAAAGACTCTGTTATATTCTACCGATATTTGTACTAGAATTCTTTCTTACAGTTCTAAATCGATTCTATTTAGCGGATCTATGTGCAATCTAGACTTCTAGCTAGAACATATCGGAAACTTGCTATATAGCGCTCTTATTTTTACAATGTAGTCATTTTCACGTGCATTTGCATGTAATTTTACCCGCATTATCCCATTAAAGTAATTTACCAGGCATTGACTCTCTCTCTCTCTCTCGCAACGCGAAAAAAAGAAGCAGTGGCAGCGCGGAAAAAGAAGGGAATCGTTTCAGCAAATTACCCATTTCATCGCTGCTCTCCTACGGCCGACAGAATCGACGCGGCTGGCCCGGTAAAAAGAGAGAAAAGCTCCCAAAAAACAGCCCAGCGACGCGGCCAATTAAAAGCTCTGCTTAACGATGGCGCTCGGCAATTAAAGAGAAAACGTGCCCGGCATCATCGCTTTGTTTACGCAACGGCGCCGCGGTCCCTTGTCCGCGAAAAGCGCTGCGGCGGCGACGGCCTCTTTGCGTCCCCGCGATTTAAGGATCAACACGCCCCCTTAATGCTTTCGAGGAAGAAAATAAGCCATAAATCACGCTATCGACCTGCGATATCTCGAAGGAACAATGCGCGAGAGGAGATGCGCGCGCTTTAAATTGAATCGCCGGTGCCTCTCGCTCGAATCGCGGCCCGCGATCCTCCGGAGTTTTGCCTTTACGTAAGAGCAAGTAAGATGGGAATAATTAAATATCAAATGAGCATAACGAGGTTATTCTTAGTAAATTTGTTCCTCGTATGGACGAGAACCAAGCAATCAGACAAACGTTTTAATCAATCAAATAGTATAGAGCAGCTCAATTGAGTTCTGGCAGGTATTTCTTCAACTTTACAGTTTAAACTTCCTGACCTTTGGACTAGTGTGAGTTCCAAAAATGCGCACCTTGAAAAGATCTTTGGCCAGCTGCAATGTATGTTAATTAAAGGTTGCATAAGTCATTATATACATATGAGAGAGAGAGAGAGAGAGAGAGGGAGAGAGAGAAGCGCTCTAAATTAATGAGTAATGTCTTGATAAGTAATGCCAAGTACGGTCCCGCAAGTCGTTGATGTACGTACAGAAGGAAGTGTACTCAAAACCGACACCTGTACTCTCACATCGGATCCAGATTATGATCCAGTTTGATTTACTTGACAAGGCAAGTGCTGTGCGTTTCTTGTTAGAAAATCTTGATGAGAGCGGAGCCACAGAAATCCAGTACGACAGGATGGTCCAGGCGGAAGAGCAGAACAGTGTCAAAAGTCTTGCTAAAGGTCAAACAAGACGAGGGTGGTGAGTCTCTCTTTGTCAATCCCTCGTCTTGCATTTAGCTGCACCTCTGACGGTAAGTGCGAGATTGCAAAGATAATATTAGTAGTGCTGACGTTTTAAAACGAAAATCCGTGCCGTCTCGAGTAGGGGAAAAATAGTCCTCTCGTTTAGACAAAATAATTATCTTCCGGGGGATATGCTGCGACAATCCTGCAAATGGTTAAAGTTCCCGAAGAAAGAAGCCATTCAACTCGTCTTCCCGTCCAGCAACAAGTCCTAGGATAGGATAGGTCCCAGGATTCTTCCACACATTTATTTGCAAGAGCACGTCGACGAGCCTTTCGTGTAGTAAGAATTCAATAGTCCGTTCCATCAAGATAAAGGTTGCTATCTAACTTGATATAATTTCCTACAACCAAATGCGAAGATTACCGCAAAACTGTTCTCGGCCCGACGATACGCGACGATAATAATTTCCAGAAATTCGCTCGAACGACGGTGCCTCTTGTCAATGTCATCTCCCGTCAATGAGTACGCATCGCGCGTTTCTCAACGAGCGCGAGAAAGTGTATCATTATCGGGCGGCAGTTGCGAAATTTGAAAAAATCGCCTCTCGAGTACCGTAAGAGCCCCGAACCATATATATAACTGTTGAACCTCCGTAAAAGAACCCGACTGTATGCGCGGCTAAGGAAGAGAGAGAGGGAGGGGGGGTGAGAAAAAAGTAAAGAGTCCCGCTAGCGAATCATCGGCCAATTAGCGTTTCTTCCGAAAGACGCGTTCTGCCTTTTTACGAGGGCCGAATCGCGACTTAATGGCGCGAACCTGGTCCGGCGGAGTAAAAATGTTAATTAGCGACAGCGTGCAGTCCTGCGAATGAATTCAATTTGAGCTTTATGAAATTCACAAAAAGACTGTACCACTCGATGGAGGATCAACGCCGACGAGGATAAAAAATTGCCACCGACCGCAGCTTCCCGTAAATAGGGGAATGCGCGAGACTGGTGCAAAGCTGCATTCGGCTGCGAAGAAAATCTTACGCGGGCAGTATAATCTGCGTTAATGCAGTGCTCTTCTTTTTCTATAATGATTGACCTATTTTTTTCGGAGCCCAATATCGTCAGTTGCTTTTTGAATCGTTCACCGACGACAAATCCGCGCTCAACGTGACATTTCATGAAAATGTTGAAGAATTTTTTTTTTTCTCTGCGAAATTTCGAGTATTTTTCTCACCAAGGGCCGTTCGTTAACTTAACGACGCGCCTGCTTAAAGAAAAAGGCGGTGCTGCTTTTGGAATCTTCAATTGGTTACGTGAAGATCAATTAGCCGTCGCCTGTATGCGGTAGCAGATAAGTGAAAATAGCAATTAGTAATAACAATCTTTTAAATGGATTGGATTTAAATTTTACGGTGCTCTTAAAACGATTTTTGCTTAAGTTATAACACGTCACTGATTGCGAGTCAAGGGTTATGCTCACTTTTGGTGCTGGATATTGAAATGGGTTGCAACTTTTTTTTAAAGGTTTCAATGAACTTTTTCAATTAAAACAACGGCATAATAAAAATAATTACTTTTTTAATAAATTATAGTCGTGTAATTTATAAGAAAGGTTATTTGAGGCTGTTTTATTCGTCTTTCCGAATCACTGCCAACTGAATTAACGTAATGCTTTCTCAAAGAAATTTCAACATAGTGATATAAAGTATCTGGCCAATATTACAAATATTTTATTTACCATTACTGCCACAACATTTCTTTCTTTTCAACTCATTTAGGTATAGTATATAGACTTTGCTTCATTTTCCACTTCGAGAAGAAAATAAAAGAAACCGAAAGATTAAATACTGCAAAAGCAGAAAGCCAGAGTCAATATTCCCCGAGCGTTCGGAACCCAATTACGCGCAGCCGGACCGCACCGAGCCCAAGGAAGATTCCGTCCGCGCGGAATAAAAGGAGCACCGAGCGCGTGGCCCACATCCCACTCCTCCGAGCTTTTCAGCCCGCCGTTAGATAGTAAACGCAGCCTTGACTCTGACTCCCTCCCGGCGCTGCTGGCCTCTGGCTCGCGAATGCCTGCCCGATAAGATTGCACCGCGTTCGCCGGGAGTGCGAGACTTTTTACTTTCCATTATCTTTTACTTTCTACGCGGGCTCCGATACCGAGCCGATAGGCCGGCCGGTTGCCGTTGCGCTCTTAAATCCTCCTTTTTAATTCGAGTGAAATTCACGTCGGGCCCCCTTCGCCTCGTTGGATTTCATTGTTCGCGCGATTAGGCGCTTAGCCCCTAATCTCGGAGGCGAGCTCGCGGAGCCGCTCGATAACGATTGCCCGCCGAGAGCGAGATGCGCAAAGGTGAAAAGGTTACCACTAAGCAAAAAATTCACTTCGCCGCCTTATCGGCGCGCGACTCGCCGCCCGAGGCGCTTTCTAGCTTTCGCCGGGATTTCGGCAATCGTTTCATTATTCATTTCGAGCGCCTAATCGCGCGCACTGCCGCGGAATGGTTCGCTTCGGCGAGTTGATTGCGCTTGACGGCTGTCCCGTGACGTTTTTAGCTAGTTATCAATGCAATTGTAGCAAACAGAGAGAGGAAAATTAATTTGTTGATTATGGCCTCACTTTGCAGAAATTGCCTGTAAGTTTTCAGTACGTGCGCACGCGATCACAATTGACTTTTGGAGGAAATTTTCAGCTTGAAAAGCCAAATTTTCTTCAATGCTATTACGTATCGTTTTCAAAGCAAGCGAATCAAGACGGAATTCTCGCGGCCCATTCGATGTGCAGTTATTATTCAAATTTTCAAATTTAAAAAGTTGTACTTATGAAAGTTAAGGCGTTAGCCATATTAAACTTTCATGAAAATCCAAGGAATCTGGATTCCCAGCTTGCTAGTTACGTAAGCAATTAATTACGGTTGTAAATAAATACCATATAAATATATATAAATAACACTAAAATACAAATTTTATGTCCATTAATAAAAAAGCGCCGTGCCAAAGTGCGGCGAAGGAATGCGCCTGGCATATCGAGGCCGAAAAATGCCGTGCATTAGGTGAATGGCTGCAGGAATGCACAACGAGTTTCCCGAGCCAGATCTCTGAGCGAGCAGACGATTTTCGAATGCGTCCGTTACGATATCACTTTCCGTCGATAATGAACTCATTTCGTTTTATCTAAGCCCTGGTTAAGAGTAAGCATCAAAGCTGCCCCGGGAACTTTCGTTCCCGCGGACTTTCGCTCGAGTCTTCTTCGCGTCGGATTACGAGTACTTTTCGCGCTCGCGGCAATTCCGGCTGCGGCTGCACACGTCATTCCCTCTTCTCGATGTACATTTCCTTCGCGCTCCAAGTCGAGTGTTTGTCCTCGCTTCCGTTCTCTCTCTCTCTCTCTTGCGCGCGGTCGAGTCGTCGCGATTTATTGCTCGCAAAGTATCCGGAATTATTAATCACTCGCAATCCAATCGATCATTCAAGAATTAATCGAAGCTATTGATTCGGCGCTCGGGCCGGAGCACCGACGTCATCTATCATTTCGAATAAGTTAAGTATACGCTTATTAGACGTGCGTTTAATTAGTCAATAATTAATAATTGCTCGCCGCTCGTCGCAGCGCTAAAATGTTAAAAGAACGCGCGGACGAGTAGCCTGGCCGACTTTTACGAACGAGAGAGAACGGCAGTTTTCATGAAAAAAAGTGCCGAGCTCAATGAAACGAAATGGCTTATCGATGGAACGCGTCGACGCAGAGATTACGCGCTCGTCCGGGAGAAACTTTCTCTTCCCCCCTTCTGACAAATGACATTTATAGGGAATGTCTCTGCAGATCGGTAATTGCCGTTTCTTCTCCGCGCTCGAGCTCGCGCGGACGCCTCCGCCGGAGGAGGGCCGCACTCTCGTCCGCGGCGGGCAAGCGTCTATTCGCTCGGCGATAAAAGTCGCGGAACGCGGCCGACTTATTGTAGTTTACGATTCCGGCGATAAAATCCCCGCGCGCGCGCGCGAATCTGTAAGAGAGCCGTCGCGAGCCGGCCGGGCAGATAAACGAGCGAGCGCGACTTTCACGCCGGCGCCGCGAGGAGCTCTCGCGGGCAGCTTGTTACAGCTGTTGATTAGCGCGGATGATTCGGGGCTTTATTGCGCGACGCGCGACCGGACACCTGTTGAATCACGCGAATTCTCAATTAGACTCGGGCGCGAGTGCGCGAGGGGCCGATTATTTATGCGTCGGGGCCGTTTGATGCATTGCTTAATTGGCGAGGCCGTCGGCGCGGCGAACTTTCGAGGAGCGCGCGCCTCGTCGCTCAGAAATCCGAGAATTCATCGGATATTGTAGTCTCGATTTTAATTGAACGAGCCTCGCAATCCACTGGATTCCGCGCTCCTCGTTAGCATACTCCCGCGGCGCGCGCGTAAAATGCGAACGATCGAATTGACCGGCGTAATCGCGGAATATCTTAAAAGTCGCACTCGCGCTCGATAATTGCAAGGCACTTAATTTTCAATTAGAAAACGCAAAATTATCCCAAATCGCATCTCTAATTGAAAGCTCGAGCGAATTTTCGAAAAGTCGTAAACTCCGTCGGCGATCGTCGAGCCGAAAAGAGGCTCGCAATTAGCCAGTCATAAATCGCAATCACACGTATGTTTATACCCGAGCCTAGAGCGCTCGTAAAGAATCCCCCCGGCGCATCTCCGCGTCGCCGGGAGAAATCCTCCTCGAGGTGGCGGGCTAAAAATCCGTCCGCCTGGCGCGCCGAAAACATCAATTACGGCCGCATCCTTAAATCAGACGCGGCCGAGCGGGAAAAATCGATCTCCGGGGGGGATCGGAGCCGGGGGAACGCGCGACGTGCGCACGTGCGCGAGCCTTTCTTCCTTTCACCTCGGAAACGGAATCCGCGGAGAGCGTTGACTTATTTCAGAGAGGTGCGCGCGATGCCTGCTCCTACGGGGCTCGCATCACCTCGCGCGCGCGGAGCGCCGAGATCCGCGACACAATTCCGCGGGGATATCGCTCGTTCGGTTTAGAAATTTAGAAATTCGGTCGTCGCCGGGCTCGATCCGGGCAGAATCTCAAAAATCGAGAAAGCACCTATCGTTAGGTATATCTTTGACTTTTTGCAGCTGGTAAATTAGCTTGAAATAAATCGGCTTGAAATGCAGCAAAAGCGGCCGCTCTCGATACACAAGTTATACAACGGCGTATAATACTTTCCTTTCCCGCTCGCAGGTGACGTACATAAACCTTAAATATTTTTCGCGCGAGTCAAGCGCTGGGATGAAGAAGATAAAGGTGAAGTCGGATTTTGTTTTTTTTTTTTTTCCGAAAACAAGCACTCGGACGCCAGCCACCTGCGATTCTGCAGGCTTGGCGCAGCCCCCGGGGCACCAGACTTAATTGCAATTTGATGCTCGGCTAAGCATCCTCTCTCTCTCTCTCCCTCTCTGATCGCTAAATTTTTATCGCGGCTCGCTTCCTCGTGCAGTTTTGCATAATTATGAGTAGAAAGTGTATTGTACGCTTTTCGTTTGTTAATAACGTCTTTTTAATATACCGCAAATGTTTTCTTTGCGCTCGATCGCTTCGTTAATCCATTAAATGCGAATTTGAGTAGAGGTGCACATTTTAGAATAAAGATTGTTTGATACGTTAACGATATACCATTTATGTGAATTTTATCGAAGCTCAAAAAACTGGCTGTAATTCGAATTTTAACTGTTTTATTTACGAAATTATTTAATACTATACAAGTAATTTGTAAATCTGTTCTGCAATTCGGTTCGCACCGAATCTGTAAAAAAGCTACTTACTTTAACTTTTGCCTATTACGACAGTATAGTAAGCTTGGCGAGCTCTGCTTTTATTCGAAATGATCATTTTTTTAATATTTGCCGATGTTAAAAAATAAAGTTAATTGGATTAACCCACTTATTTTGAGATAACTGTCTGGGCATTGATAATAAAAAAGATCGTAAAGGCGGGAAGAAATAAATATTGCCAAGTACTTTAGGATTCGTTGATACTTTCTTAAAAAGAGCTCGCTCGTTATTTCTACACGCCGATTTCAAAAATTTATTATTACAATCAATTTAGATTTTAATGGTTTTAATATACTTTGGTTTGAATTCTTCTACCGTAATAATATGGCTTGTTAGAGCAATGGCAAGTGAAAGAGAGCAAAAGTATAAAATTATAACTTATGCATGTTATTACAGTATAAGCTTTTACTATTGAAGCTTTTGCTGTTGACTATTCTTACAATAACGCAAATAACGAATAATTTTTTAAACGAACAAGCTGCAAACTTGGATTAAATTTAGCTCTGATTTTTGAGGAACCTGAAAATGGAGCAAAGCAATCATTAGAGCTTTCTATCAATTGCTTTATCTCGCACTCTCGCCTATCCATCGCTAAAGTTCAAGGAAGCCTTTTCCTTTCTCTCACTCTCTTTCTCTCCCTCGCGTGCAGATCTTATCCGACGCAGAAGTTTGAGTGCTCCGACTTGTAACTCTTGTGATTTTGCAGCTTGCATTTTGGCGAATAAATAAAATTACAAATGAAATCCCGAGCGATTCACGTTCATTCGTCATTCTGATGGCCGTTCTTTACAGTATCGAGCAGCGCGCTGAATTTTCCTAGAGCTTATAAGCAATCATTCGAGCGCGCCGATAAGAGAGGCTCATTTTAAAAAATAAAAAAAAAGGCAGGCCGCTTTAAAAATAAATTATTTTTTCCACAATGGAGACGTGTATTTATGATGTCTCACAATCGCGGCGTAAAATCAACGAAATAATGTGGAACGCGTGTCTGGCAATATTCAGCGTATCCAAGCGTGACTTTTGCCTTACTCCGACGCCATTCTAATTCTTTTACTTTGCGCGCGAGCATTTTCATGCGGATGAACATTGTGAATTATCCATTACCTTAATTCCGCGCCTCGGCGATCCTTCCCGAGCTAATACTTGCTTAACTCTTAAAAAAATGCCACTGCAATTATCTTTAATGCGATGGCTTGAGCGGAGAAAAAATTTCAATGTTAATTCTGTAAGCTCCTCGTTACTTTCTAAACGGTTCTCATAATTCAAGTCAAAAAGATCGCACGGACCGCTGAGGATTTATTATTAGTTTTTAATTTATAATTTTTTCATTCCTACCCGCAGAGCCTGAATAAAAAGCTGAAATTTAGTAAGGTATTTTTAACTCATTGCGCAACGGAGAGAGAGAAAAAAATTCTCTCACTCTAATTGCATAATTAATTTCTACTCCCGGCGTAGGCTCTCAGCGATTTTCGCAATGCAAAAAAGATGCTTGTTGACAGATTTAAAATATGAAAGCTCTCCGGAACGTTACGTAACTGGACCGCGGGCGCGTAAAGTGCGCCGAAAGCATGACATAATGAACGCCGCGCTGCGGGCAAAGTCGCGCGATGCAGATCGAACAATGATTTTTTGCCAGAACACCCGACCGAGGCGCGTATATCGCGCGGCGCAGCGTTTTCAAAAACGAGCCTCGGCTTCACAAAACTCGCTCATGACCGCGGCCGAACTTTCTCCGATCCTCGATCATAAGCAGCCCCGTCCTCGGGCTTTTTCGCGCGCTCGCCGCATAAACAGTTTGATCGAAGAAGCTCCGGCGCGGCGGGAAGAGCATTCTTTCGCCGCACTCGGCGGTAAAATTTATTGCAGCGTCGGTAGGCGCCTCGGCGCGCGGCTCGCTCGCTTTTACGGCCTCGACAATCGGCAAATCCATCACGCCGCGAGCTCCCTGACGTAATCGAACTTACTTGAAAACTTGGACTTTTTAAGCCCCGAGCAGTCGGATTCTCTTTTCCTGGCTCAAGTCGAATTTCGATTCTCCGCGGGGGAATTGCGCGCGAGCTTTGTCTCGCCGATCGTCTTTAAGTTCTGCTGATTATTCATTTGCCCTTTCAAGCACTGGACTTTGCGTAAGAGTTAATTGACATCTTCGATAATTAAATGTAAGTTTTTTCGCGCTGTCTTGATATAATAGAAAGTGATTTGTTGGGCTGATGTAATCCCAGCGCTCGAGTTGCGTATCGCCTCGAGAAATTTTGGACTAAACTACACGAACGAGAATAAATGGCTTTTTTCCCTCTCTTTTCCGAATTTAATGCCGCGCTCGCTCCAAATTTACGCGCACTCGAAATCCTTCCGCTGCTTTCGCTTTTGCCTTGGAATTTTTTTATATTCCGACGGAAAAATTGCAATGACTTAACGAAATGCGCGCGATATTCGCGTCCGGAATTAATGGGCGGCCTTATCCAGTGCGCCTTGAGTGGGAGTGCGAGAATTCAGGGTTACGCGTCGACTTTTAAAGAAACGAACGATTTTTTTAAAAAGAAAGCAGGACACTTGGAGCAAAATTTTCAAGACCTTTTCACCCAAAAACAATTTGTCTATGCGAAAATGAACGTGAAACATTATTGGCATTATCGGGAATTGTTGAAATCGAGAGCCTCTTTTCCGCCTCCCCCCCCCCCTGAATTTCTCGGCGCGCCGTTTCTTCGTTTATTCGGCGTGCTTTCGATCCGCGATTCTCGGCCGCGCGACCGCAATTTCAAAGCCGCGCAACTGACACTTACAAGGCGGCGACTTTGTAAGGAAAGTGCTTGTTGCAGGCGTCCTTTGAAAACACGACTTTTCGACGAAGAAATTCTGAATTGCCAAGGACTTGTTTGGAAATCGCCGAGGTATTCGTTCTTTCTCTCTCTCTTGATATACAAATGGTAATTTCATAAGCAGCTCTTCTGTCGTTTATTCAACTAAATTCTCCGTCTACTAAACAAACGAGCTTTTTCTACGGGAATTCGCGAAAGACTTTTAATTGAAAAATTAATGTTTATGATTAAAATTAATAACGTCCACCTCAAGTGAACAAGTTTTACAATAAAAACAATGAAGTCGCGATCGATGAAATTATTAAATGAAACGCTCCAGGCATGTATAAATTATTCGGAGTGAAAAAGAATTATTTCTTTTTTTCCCAAGGAGAAAGTACATGGCCAACTGATTTAAAGATTTATTTGAAGAAAAAAGAACGAATAAAAAGGCGAGGAAAGGTCGGCCGAGGCGAAGGCGAAAATCAATTAAGAGACAGAGGTTTGAAGTACAGAAGAGCGAGTCTTTCCAACGCTGCAAGCTGGCAGAAGACTCGGAGAAGTTGGAGCGGACCGGCTTCGCGAGGACCGAGAGCTCGGCAGGAAATAGCGGGCACGCATCGCACATACCCATTCGCAGCGGCTGCGGAATATGCGCGCAAGGGATTCTCGGAAAGAGCGTGGCGCGCATTTTCGATACCTACGAGTGGAAAGTGCGAGCTGCGAAGTTACTCCTCGACAGCCCCCTTCCTCTTTTTTTTCCTCTGATTTCCATTGAAAATCAGAGCTCGCGACCGCGAGGGAAACATCGACTCGTTAAAAGCTCGTAAATCAGAGCGCTCGGGCTCCTCTTATTTATCCTGTATAAAGGTTCATTTATTTTTATACGGCGCAAAAATCTCTCGCGGTGCACTTTCTTTAAAAAGTAAGCAGAGAAAATCGAGCAGCCTCGGTCGGCGCTCAAAATCTCCGAGTTTTTCCCTAAACTCGATAATAAACGGTGCTTCGTCGCTTTTCTCGCTCGAGACGCGACATCCTGATTCCGGATGCGCTTAGGTTAACGAGCGCACGTAAGCCCTCTGATGTATTTTAACGCCGAGGCATTTATTCGCCTCAACGAGCTGCTGTTACCGAAGGATGCAGTTTGTCATTGAAAGGAAGACATTGTTTTTATGATGTTTCAGTGGAATTTTGTTGCTTCGATTGGTACAGCTGACCTCATATTAAACAATATTTTTCTTCGGATAGTTTTTCAGACTTTCTTGTAAGAAAGATATGAAATCATTCGTCTAATCTTTAAAGATCGTAAATTAGTTTCATTGAAAAAAAAATTTTTGAAAGAAAGTTGTGAAGTAAATGAGTACTTCCTGCTATAACGATTCATTGTTTCCAAGCCTTTTGTTCTATTACTTATTTTTCTACGGCTCTAAAGCGAATCCTCTGCTTCCTTTTTGATTTCTACAATTTCGCGCTCTTATTTATACGATGCTCGTAAGTACTCGTCAAGAACAAAAATTCAATTTCACTTTATCTAATAAAAGTTCGCTTACAATTTTATAAAAATCAGCTTGCAAATTAGAAAATATCAAAGAGCAATAAAGTAAAAAGAAATATCTTGACAATGCGTCTTGATTCAACAAAAATAGCGCAAGTTTGTAATAATAGCTCCAACTCCTCTCCCCCCCT
>JAWWEM010050369.1:0-10416 GCA_035582935.1 Ormyrus thymus
GAGAGAGAGAGAGAGAGAGAGAGAGAGAGAGAGAGAGAGAGAGAGAGAAAGAGAGAGAGAGAGAGAGAGAGAGAGAGTAGGGAATATATCGATGATCAAAGAGCGCATCGTCCCTCTCTCTCTCTCTCTCCTCTTGGTCCATTCATCCTTCCACGAGTTCCGCTCGACTCTCCGAAAACCTGTTTGCCTCTCACGGCTATTACGCACTTCCTGCCCCGGCAGTCCTGGGAACTGGACTGGTTTTCCATTCCACCCCGCTCGCGAATCGATTCTCCTCCTATACCGAAGGGTTTCAGGGTGTGGGATTATGTTTATGAGAGCGACGCGCGCGTGTGCGCGATTTAGATTTTTTGCATTTTTACCGATGATAATGAGGGGGGAGAGAGAGAGACAGAGTCGAGGATTCAAAAGGAGAGTCCGCTTCGCGCCGTTAATTTGGAGATTAACATTCGCCGTTTTGGACGATGGCGCGGTTTAGGGGATCCTCGGTACAGATGCGTCTTAATTGTGAATCGCGTGAATGCGCGAACGCTTCATTCGGGGACGTAGGTAAGGAGATTAGCTGGATGGAACGGTTTTGCAAAGAAATTTGCTGAATCGGAATTCCGTCATGTTTTGATAAGTCCGCGTCATTCATATTACGTTCTTAGGATTTTTTGATTTTACAATGAGATTTTTGGAGAATTATTGAGGAAAATAACGGAATGTAATCAAATTACGCAAAAGATTGTATTTCATGAATATATTATCATAATTTAATTTTTAATCAAAATTTCAAAATCAATATTTTCTGCCAGAAAGCATCTTTGCACTAGTCATTTTTTTTAAACACATTCCCTTTCGTCGACTTGAGAATAATTGTATTTTATTTTCCTTTCGAATGTCGTTGCCGTTCCGAGGAAAAAAATCCGGCAAATGTTACTTTTTCGTGCTTTATCCAATAAACAATTACAATGCATTATCTGCCAATACCAAAGAATTAGAGTTTACAATTAAAATACTCATTCAAAGGTAGACAATACAAACCACATTCCTCACTTCTCTTATCTCATTTAAAATAACTCCGTCATTCCTCGTCAAATAATTTACGTTATTCCTGGACTCTTATCGCATTCTTAAAAATCTTTTCGAATTCCCGGATTTACCTGTAATACGCACTTGCGACTTCCCACTCGATACGCTAGACTTAATTTCAGGAAAAGAGTGTATCTTCGATCTCCGGATCATAAATTAAAAAGCAAAATTAAAGCTCGAAATCGTGTCGTGAAAACATAAATGCTACCGAGCCAAGTTTGATAAGATAACAGTTCTGATGGGTGTATTAAAATATGGGGCGGGTCTCAAAAATTGAGGAAATCACTGATAATAAAAAAAAATTTGAGTGTACATTGCGATATCAGTTGGAATTTAATGCAATCGTTAAATATTTTCATGTATCGCAACTTTCGATAAAGACTTTATAAAAAGTGTAATTTTTAATTATCTAGGCAAAATTTTTCGATCTTTCGGCGATATTATACTTTGATGCTTTACTGAAAATATCCTTATTTATTAAAAATCAATCGGATTAAGATTTTAAAGTACCTACATCTACCTATTTCCTATTTGAGTTTAAAAAACGTGCGTCGTATTTACGCTCTGTACACAATTGAATGACCTTTTACAGTCGACGATTCAGTTTCATCGTTCGCTCGTTAAATAAATAAATAAAATTTATCAGCCGCTGAAAAACACCAATGCCAAATCCAACATAAATTCAATAATTTCTTTGGCATTTAAGCATAACTTGATTAACAATGGCCAAAAAACGCCACCGCGCCTCACGAACAATACATGCACATCGTATAATTACAGCTAGGTCGTCTCTCCGTCTGAGCCTGCAAAAAGCAAGTACATGACTTATTCATGAGATTTCTGACCGGAGAGGCCGTCGAAAAAAACGGCGCGGCGACATTGGAGCCAGCTTCTCTTTTTTTCCCACTCTCTGTCTCTCTCGGGCATTAACGTATCGCCGGCTTAGAAGGTTTCTATCGCGCAAAAAGCTATACTGTTAAATAATACCCGCTGTCTGCGTACACGTCTAGAATGCGGCCGATTTTTAGCGCCGAGATGCTTATCCATTACGCGCAATTTATTCGCTCGGCGGAGTGCGAAAAAAGGCGCGGAGCTCGATCAGGGACGGCATTTTTTTAGCGCTAAAGAGCTTTTCGCGCGACGACGGACCATTTTGGTATTGGTTTCTTTTTGCACAGCGTTTTCATGGAAATGTATACTATTTTTGATTTTGTAATAGCGACTTTCTTTGTAAAGAGGGGTTTTATTTAAGCGGTTAAGATTTAAAAAAAAAAAACCAGAGATTATTTATGTAAGACTTGCCAAAAGATTAAAAAAATTCTCGGTTTCTACGTAAAAATATTTTGAAAAAAGTTACATACTTATGAATTTCTACTACGGTAGCACACTCGAACAATTAAGAATCTGTTTGCCTGAAAACGAATAATATTTCTGCCGTAAGCTGTTACAAACCTCGTCAAAGTTTTTTGCACCACCCATTATACAATCTTCAGGAAGTCGTCACTTCCGCAACCTTGCGGTATTCAATCGATTCGCAAACTAAAAACGTCCCGTCTCGCGTTCTCCCAAAGAAAACTCCAATCAAAGCGCGCATTTCAAACGACGCGTATCGCGGCATCCCCGCCCGGGGCTCGTCCCAACAAGCGCGCTCTCCCCCCCGTCAGCCTTAATTAAACGCCGGACCCTTTGTCTGCCCGCAGAAGAGAGGCCCAAGGCGACGAGTCTGCACCGGAAGCCGAGCAGCGCCTGGCGCAAGGACCGCAGGCGGGACCCGATCCAGAGCGAGGCCCTGGACATGTCGGCGGCCCGGGCCCACAGTCGGCCGAGCGTCATCGTGCCGACGACGGCCGCGCCGCAGCAGCCCAGCGGCATGCACTCGATCGAGAGCAGCGGGGAATTCCTTACCGGTAATGATGCGCCTTCCTATTGTCCCTCCTTGCCTCTCTTCATCCCTTTGGCTCGCGATCCTTGAAAAAAAGCGGGATTCGAGTTTTATTGGCGCAGGTTAATTGCTGGTTTAATTTATTGAAAAAGTACATTTTGCAGAGAAGTAACAATTTTAACGCCGACTGTTTTCTAAAGAAAAGATCGAGATTTACAATTAAATACAGGCGTGTTGGAATCAGCATTAAAAGAAAAAACCACTTGTCACTTTACAATTTCGCCACCTAACGATTCTGCCCAAAGCGTGAAACTCTCCCCACCACGCGTCAACTCCGCTCGCGGGGCCAAAGGAACGAAAAAAAAAACCCCGACTCCCAGTCCGTCCCCGCAGTCTGACCGTTGCTCTTCGCCCTGTCCGCAGGATCCACGACGGAGGACACGGCGGTGACGCCGACGGCGAGCATGACGCCCTCGGCGGCGACTCGGGGCCAGCGCACGGGCATCCGGACGGCCGGCGTCGTCAGCGACCCCGCCATCGACGAGCACTTCAAGCGCTCGCTCGGGCTCAAGAACTACGCGGCCGTCTTCAACGCGGCCGGCACGGACAAGGAGACCGGCCTCAGCGGTTAGTGCACACTCTGCGGACTGCAGAGGGTCCTCGCTCTGTTTGGCTGGCTTTTGCTTCTTCGTTCGGGAAGCTGGAGGAGAGGAGGAGCTTTTTTAGTGCCGCGTCCTTTTTTCGATTAAATGTGACAATTCGTTTACTTGTGCGGCCTCTCGTTTTCGCTGGTGCAAAAATGTAATTCTGAATAGAAGTTCGGTCGCTAAAAGAATTTTAATAATTAATTAAGATTGGCTTACAGCTTTGATGAGCGTCAAATTAATTGAAACGTTGAACGAAATCAAACTTCAAAAAGAATATTTTCCTAACTCAGGCATGAAATGACCCTCCATTTTACGCTAGAAAAAAGTCATTTTTTCCCGCCTCCGGCGGGGCTTCGGTTACTTCTTTTTAATTTTTTTTTTTTGGTTTTAAACTATTTTTTACAATTTCTGTGCACGATTTGAAATGCACGATCGTCTATCCAACTTTCTAACACCAAAAGAGGGCTTTTCATGCCTTCGCTGAAAAAAACACGGTGTGTAACACGGGGAGAAAAGCTATTTCAGACTCGGGTGAGGTTTTCAGCACTCGTCTTTGCACCGACCGTGCAGAACACCTCACCCTCGCTAGAAATAGCTTACTTTTCCCTTTTGTTGCACAATTTACTTTTTATAAAAGAACAAAAGAACAATAATTTCAAGTTTACAATCATAACGCGATATATCTTCTATTCTTAAAAGTTTGAATAAAGTAGAATAATTTTAGAAATTCAAAAGAAACCCAAAGATTCACAGCATCAGACGAAATACAAATTTGAAAGCAGGAAATTTCTGAAAAAACCGCCGCTCATTCAATCCGAAAATCTTCGCGCGGGCAGAGAAAAAAAAGCCCTCCCAGGCCTCAATTATCCCTTTGTATACTCGGGAAGCAAGCGCGCAAGAGCCCGCATACACGTACATACTCACGCTCTTTCTTTTCTCCACAGTGGACGACCACTTTGCGAAGGCCCTGGGCGAGACTTGGACGAGGTTGCAGGCAACCAGTCGGAGCAAGGACTCGACATAACTTGGATGCGCTCCACCGGCCAAGTCGTCGTGACTCCCTCTTCCCTCGGCAGGTCGCAATCCGCGCGAGAAATCGTCCGCCAAAAATGGGACGATCGATATTCCTTATCCTTTATCCCCCTCGAGAGAGAGAGAGAGAGAGAGAGAAAGAAGCAGCCGTTCTCTCGACGCTTGTAAATAGATTTGACGCACCACCGGAGTAGATACGATTTTATCGGTTATTCTTAGTTTATTTATTCAGCTTGTTACTATTAATTAATTTTATTATGATTAATATTAATTCTATCGCTATACTATCGCTACTATCTGCTCGGATGATTTGTATAATTTACTTTTAACGTTGTATTATCGATTGTGTAATTTTCTTCCTCTGAGTTTATTTGTATATTGTCCTAATTCCTCGCAAATCGCAATATTATACGTAAACGATAAATGCAACGGGCGAAACGCAAGTCGCCGTCATATCTTGAAAGAGCGTAATTAAGAGAAAAAAACTGCAAGATTAGACATTAGTTAAATTTATAAAGCATTGTAACTTTTAATTAGTCGGTAATGATTGATTGTTTGTGTTGATATAAAAAATGATAAAGCGATGAAAGGCGAAAAATAAAAAGACGGAATCACACATCGAAACGATGTCCGTTGGAGAATTCAAGGCGTGAGTCTGAATAAAACGAACGTTCCTGTATCACGTAAAATAAAACCATCTCGTCTTGTTATTTCTACTTATGGCCTTTTACATCCCGACAGTGATCCTACGATATAGATTTATTTATAAACATAAAAGGTATTATGTTTTTAAATAAAAAACTATATTTTATACAAATAACTGGTCTTGAATTATTACAATTCACACTCCAACATTTGTTCCATTTATATTTATACATCAACTATTATACTAATTCCATTATATCGCTTTAGCACGACATTAAATAATTTCATGAAACGTATTTATAAATGAGTTCATTGATTCAATTATATTTCATTGAAAATTATCTTTGCAAATGTTTTTATCACCCACGATAAATGTTCCAAAAATACAGAGTGCATCAGGAAGTTGTAAAGTTGATTCAATAACATTTCGACAATCACGTCAAATTTACTGATTGGAAAAGCTATATTCACGACCTGCAACACTTCTGATCATTGTGCACAAAACGCTCGCGTATACCTCTTGCAACCGGCGTCGTCGTACCTTTAAGAAGAGTAGTACTGATTTCAAATGGTGCTAGGCGAAGAAGCAGAACCCCAGCACGCACCGAAGTCAGTACCTCTGCTTTCTTAACGTCTTCTCCTGCAGAACGAAATCCCTCGTTCTTCCAGCGTAATCCGCTCGACCTTCACTGTTGAATTACGTTATAATGCGTACACGGAGCTCGCACCTATTACTGCACGCGCACAGAGCGCAGCTTTCGTAACCGACGAGTCTACTCGAGAGCTCGGGGGGATATCGGTTTTCATATACGCGCGTTTCCCTCATTTTTTTCCCTCATTTTTTTCTTTCTTTTTTTACGAAGCGGCCGTTGCAAAAACAAGCCGGCACCTCGTCTCTCTGAGCTGGAAACTGCCGGGATATAGCCGTGGACCCTCGCTGCCACGGGCTCTTTTATGTAACGAAAATACAGCAATAACGAGTTAACGAAAATATCGGATTACCCGCGAGAGCACTGTGTGTCGCTGCTGCTGCTGCTGCCGCCGCCGTCGCCGCTGCACGCCGAGGAGCTGCACAGATAATTTTCAGTAATGTTTCTATCGAGTTTAAATTCGAGTTCGAGTGGTATATGCGAGTATCGGTTACACTCGAGCTCGTTATTTCGTTGGTTGAGGACCTTTTTTCTTTTGGTTTAAAATGTTTTATTACACTGATAAGTGTTGATAAATGGAATGCAGTTATGAATTTCATTTCTAAACAGGATTAAATAAATAAGCTTTGTATTCTACGCGGAAAAAGAATCCTGAAACTAGAAATTCCGTATTGAATTTCATTGCGTATTTTAAAATAACACGGAATTTGGCAGAAACTATCGTGTTTTCTGATTTTAAATTTAAATTAATTTCGAGAAATTCAAGGTAACAATACACTCGATTGCGGGTCCTCAAAAACTTTAAATCGTACTTTCAAAATTTTATCTGCACCCAATTTTCAATTTCAGACAACACCTCGTACATAAACACAGACATTTAACTAATCGCAGCGCTATCAAAATTCACGCGTAACAAATCAATTAACAATCTCAATCTCCTCCGCCGTCTCTCTCCCGCATCCATTCACAACTCGGTCCATTCACGAGCTCCTCCTCCCTCATCCTCCATCCTCGTGCGTCGCTCGAAAAAAAAAGAAAAAAAAAATGAAGAAGAGGAAGACTCACCAGAGAGAACCGTCGCCGTCCGTCCTTCCCCCGAAAAGGCTCCAAAAAACAAGGGGCACCGAAGCCAGCAACGGAAGCAGGCAGCACTCCGGAGGCCAGCAGCGGCGAGAGGTGCGGGTAACGCGAGAAGCACTCCCGGGTCCCCCGGAGGAGTTTGCGCGTGCGAGCTCGGGCCCCGAAAACTCGGAAGGCTCGTTAGGCTGTCCGCGCGCAGACTGTCCGGGCGGGCCTCGCGATGGCTTCCTATATGCAGGCGGTCTGTTCACTTGGCGTAAAGCAAAAGTGGTAACTTAATATTAGAGACTCGAACATAAGTACCGGCTGAGGAGGAAGGACGGGTGGGGATGGGATGCTGAAGGTAATCCCACACCGCGGGTAAGCCTACACCGCGCGTCCGCGCGCGCGTTCACCCTATCCCGCGCCTCCCGGCGTCCACCCCCGCTTTTTTGTCCTCTTTTTCGCTCCGCGTCCCGCCGACGGAGGCGACGCGAGGGAACAATGCGAGGCTCGCTTTCCGCGCCCGCTTTTCTGCCGATCCACCGTCCCGTGGACGGCCGGCGAGTTTCCGCGGATGTAGGACGCGTCGCGTGACTTGGATCGCCTGAAATTAAGAAGAGCGCCCTCGCGGTTTCTTTTGTTGCTCCCCCCCGGCTTGCTTTTCAGCGCGAGAGATAACTGGCCGGCGGAGGAGAGGCGAGGGCAGAGCGTACGCGATGTTTTACTACTTGCGGCCGGCTGTTGTTCGTGGCTCGCGGAATTGCGTAAGCTGAAAGTGTTTGCAAGAGCGAGCCTTTTGTTTGGCTGCGCTGGGAGAAGGGAATTCTTCGTTTGGATCTTATGAGAACAGTGCGTAATTTCATTCTCCGTGGAGATTTTAGAAATAAGGTGACGCGAGAAAGTGGGTTAAAATTAAATGCTTTATTGAATTAGATTATTTGTACGTAAATCATAAGCTCTTCAAGTGCTCTTAACAATTAATATTAGTGAACTGAATTATTAATAATCAATAAGAGTTTTATCATTCGAAATTTAATAAATTGCCGTACAAAGTACGAAATCTAAATAAATACTTAAAATGCATTACCTCTCCCTCAAAACCACAGCGTTCCATTCTCCACCCCGCAGTCGATCCCGTTCTCGTACGTTTCCTCGGCCCCTAAAAATTCCAGTTCCCCCGATAGAACTGAAAACACCCCGTCCCGCCGAAGCTTCGAACTCGCAATTGTCGCCTCGCAGCCGCGCCGTGCAGTCCGCCGCCGTCCGATTCCGATCGAGCGCCGAGGCGGCTCTGGCACTAGTCCGGCAGTCTGGCTCGGCTCCGCGATCGGCTCCGCGTCGCCGTTGTCATAATCATCGAGCAGCTCATTCCGAGTCTCAGGCGTATCTCGTTTCGAAGGCAGCTAACCGCAGCTCTCTGTCGCGCGGCAGCTCATAGAGATAGCGAGAGATTTTCGCGAGCGAGAAACCGGACGCCCAACCCTCGCGGGGATTCCTTCGCGGATGATGCAAAGCTAGGAGGCTGCTTCGAGAGACTTTTTGTTGGGGAAGGTTGGGGGAGGGGAGGGGGGGGAGGAGACGAAAATTGGCTGAATTCTGGTAGAGAGTGGAAGGTTTTTTGATTTATTAAAAAAAGAATGAGGAGCTCGATGGGAAGGCGGTTTAATCCGTATTGAAATAAATTATGTACGGTTTGAAATTTCTGTTGCAAAATTGCAGATTAATGTTGATATGATTAAATTGTTTATCATCGGTAGCACAAACTTTATATTAATATTATTGATTGCACGCCATATTGAATTAGTATACGTGACATTTTAACGAAAATTCAAGAAATAAACATGAATTCAAGTTGACAGATACATAAATAATAAACATAAATTAATGAAACGTAATCTATTTTATTAGATAAATAATTTATCTCCACATCTGGGCAAATTATTATGCATTTAACAAGAATATGCCCTTAAAACTATTTACTAAGAGATAAAAATTTTAAAAAATGCTAAAAACTTCAACAAAAAATCACTCGCACATTTTACTAATATCGCCCATGCTCTCTTAGAACTCTCCAGTATCTCATTGACTTCTCGTTTACACTGAACTAAGCATTGAAAAATTAAACGCATACACTTCTAAATTAATAAAAAAAAAAAAAAAAAAACAAAGTTCACCACCTTCCACAACGAAGTAACACTGCCCCGGTCACAGTTAAGAACCCATTTTACGCCCCTCTCTCCTCCAACGCTAATCGGTTCAAAAGATTTCAAATCCGGAGCAATTAACGGCCATATGTACGTTTGTTTTTCGGCCTCGCGGCACGCGAGAGAGATGCCCTGCTCGCGCCGGCATCGAAATCTCCCCCAGCGACGCGCTTCCACTCGCGCGGCCGCTCTTTCAATATCCGTACGACGCTTCTGTTCACGTTTTAGAGCGCTCAATTTAGGCTCGATGCAGAGCATAGCTGCGGATCATTAGGCGTAATGAAACCTTTCGTTTTCCGCTTTCTTTTGTACTCGGTTAAGTTGTTTTGCGCGTCGTGATGCGGTTGAGTTTTTAAGCAATAATTATGTTGACCTTTAAGCGTTTATAACGACCAGTTAGTCTTGATAATTGAAAAATACTTAACGGATGAAGACTAAATAATTCTTATATATCAAGCGCGTGAATTTATTTTATAGAATGTCACTTGAATGAACTGTAAAATTTATCTTGTTATCAACAACAATTTGAGACATTTTTGACTTTCAGCTGCTCTTCAGCTATTATTTACTTTAATATCAGAAAAAATCGCAATAGAGTCTCACTGAAAAACAATGCACATTGCACCAAGTAAACTGTCCCTTCGAAGGCTCTTGAACTGAAATCCGTTAACTCTGACTACACCCAGGGACGTAAACTCAGGAAAAACCCTAAGCCATTTCCTTTACTGCCTAATCAATAAGCCGCACTCACACCTGCGATCCTCGAGCTGATTCTCCACGTCCTGCCCGAACCCAAATCCAAAGCACGACGACGCCCCGCTTCTCCGACCACCAGCGCGCATCTTCCGCAGGAGCAACCTCCCGCGTTCCCGCTTCCGAAGATAAAAGCTCAGCACGAGGCAAAACAAAGGGAGCGAGGACGCAGCGGCGCGCGGTCGCGGCGGGAAAACTGGCGCGCGCGCGCGCGTCACCCTCCCCGCGGAAAAGCAGCGGGCCTCTACCCCCTACGCTCGAGCGTGACAGCACGTGCGCGTCGGCTTTTCCGAGTGCGTCCCGAGCGGGGGCTTAGTTTATGATGCCTACGGCGGCCGCGATCGATTTTGGGCCGCCGACGAAAAAGCCCGAGGGGCTGGAGCTCTTCGGGGCGGCGACGAGCCATGCAAACATTTAGAAAACGACAAGCAGCAACGACACTCCGTTCAAAAGCTCATCCGAGCCCA
>JAWWEM010050370.1:0-11675 GCA_035582935.1 Ormyrus thymus
ATAAAAATTTTCAATGAACCCCCCCCCCCCCCCCCGTAACCCCGCCGCCGCGCTATCGCTACCCCGGCGTCGTAATCGCCGTTGACCGCGAAATTCCAATTACCTGTGGCGCGCGTATCTACATACGCGCGGAGTAATTCTTTATAACCCGGCCTCAGTCGGCCGGGCCAATTAAATATTAATTCTGCTGGTCCGCCGTCTGTATCGCCGCAACCCCATTGTCCGCAAGTCGCCCCGCCCGCGGATGATTAGATTCAGCAGTTTTGACCCGTGCCTTTGTCGCCGTTAAATGGCCGCGGCGACAATTTCGCATTTGCGATATCGGAGGGGGTTAATTTCATTAAGCCGCGGCCTCCCGACGGCGATTTATCCGCGCCTGCTCTCGCGGCCCGATTTTCAATGCCCCGAGAATTCTGAGCCGCCGATGACACGCATATTAAACAAATTGGACACTGTGTCCGAGAGCGGCCGGACTCGGCTGACGCGGCGGAATTTTCGTCTAAAAGCCAGGCGTGAATAGGGGAATGAAGCTAATGGACGTCCCGCGATTATGCGGCAACTTAGATTTTCGTTATTTATGGAAATTTGGATACGGTCCTCAAATTCCGGCGTACAGAAATGTGGCCGAGCTTTTGTATTCTGTACGCGTATTCTGTAGGCTATTTGATTTATTTAATGAACAATATTGATCGAGTGAGCTTGCGTTTGTCGTCAGCTGTACGACATTACAGACAGTTCTTTGATCTTTTGCGTATATTTCATAAACGCCAAGTTATAAACTACCTAAAGTAGAGTTTTAATACACATTCAGTATACGTATATAGGCAGCGGCGAGCAAATTATACACGCGGCGCATCAAATATCGAGCGCGCAAACCGTGCGTCTAACTCTGCAGTAATGCAGGGGCTCGAAAATTTGTTACGCCGGTCTAATTCAGAGGAAAGACGCTAGAGCTGCAGACGACGTAATGGCACATTGTTCAATCTATATCTCGTGTAGCATCGATGCTAAATATGCCCGAAGCGCGCAGGACTCGATCCTACCCTCTGCTCCAAATTCTCAACTCTCCCGCTGTGCGCATTTATCAGGGCACTTCCCGCGTCGTCGCTTCATTCGCGTCGCTTATCTGCGCCATCGACGAATTTATTTCGCTGTCGCCGTCGAGTGCTGCTCGAGCGACGGCCGCGACGAAATGCAAAATTCCCCAGCTGAATATTCTTTTATTTTTTATTGATTTTTTTGTTATAAATTATTATTCTATCTCGATAGTGCTTTCGTTTTCATTAAACGGTTTTTGTAAGTAACGGGTTTTATGCAATCTGCGAATGAAATTTGAAAAGTATTGAAAAAGCTTTTGGAAGAATTTTTGAGAAGTTTTCAATGCTTCATTTTCAATTTTTCTAATTGCCTCTATTCATGAAAATTCTCCTTCTCGAACGAATCAAAATGATGGAGATTGCGCGTGGATTTATTTTATTACCCTACAAAAAGTGTATGTCTGCTTATGGTTCTCTTATACTTTATACTGAAATCTCGAATAATGTTCATCCCACTCAAGTTGCTTTTAAATTCTCTTCTTTCAAAGGGTAGAAAAAAGAACGATCTATTGTAACGTAACCTTTGTAACTTTTTTCTCATCAAAACATTTATTCATTTTTCTTTTACTCTTGCTTTTAAGAATAAAAATAATAATTAAGTAATTTTCTCTGAGATAATTTACAGCCCGAAAAGAAGATTAACGAGTCTTTCAAACATCTTATCAAGCAATGTCTCCTTTTCTTGGAAACTAGAATTTCTTACGAAGTAAAGTAGATAGAAACATCTCAGTGACAAAACTTTATGAAAAAAAAAAAAAAAAAAAACGATATACAGATTCTCTCAGCAGAGTCGCATAATGAAGATCTCACGCGGATAAACCGCGGCTCAGTAGTCCTCTCTTGCCTCGCGCTTCAACGACAAAGCAGGAACACGCGTGAAATCGGCTTCAGCCTCGTGTACCCGCGAGTTTATCGAGTTTTCACTAGCGAATTCAGTGCGCTTAGCGACGGGAGTACTAACTGCAACGAGATAAAGCGAACCGAAACGCTGTAAGTTAAAAGCTGCGATTGCACTGTAAACGCAGTTCGCTTGCGGAACGGAATGATGTTTTGAAAAGAAAGCACTGCGAGGGTGTCGGAACAAGAATGCGCTTGCTTAATTTGGTAGACTTTTGGGCCTCTCATTTTGTTTTTCTGTGAAAGGGCTTTTTTGAGACGCCCGAATATTTTTGAAATGAGAGCTTGAAATGAAAAAGTGATTCATTCTTCGAAAGTTAAAACAAGTACGTAATTTCAGCCGTAGTTTTCAATTTGAAAGAAAGAAACGAAAATTTGTAAAAGTAATTTTCAAAGAAATCCTTTGTCGTCCCTCGGCGTGTCTTTATTTTGTCAAAAAATCAGCTGCAATCTAGGAATCCCCGGCAACTCGCTTCCTCTCCGTAGCATCTGCATTTTTCACAACCCAGCGAAATAAAGCGTCAATCAAATTAACTTCATGACGCGTACCACGTCGCAGTTTAGTCGAGCAGCCGACGGATATACTGCCGTATTGTAGACGCTCCTGTTTCTCCGGCGCCTCTCGCCTCGCGACAGCTTTTGTCTTGGCGCGACGACGACTCGCGACTCTGATACGTAAATTTTAAGTGGTCTTAGTTCCCCGGAGCGTGTGGAGACGCACCGCCGAGGAGCAGAAGGAGGACGAGAATAAAGGCGCAGAGAGGGAATAAAAAGGCGGGGCGGCGAAAAGAGAGGGGGGGATGGGGGATATAAGCGCCTGTTTCTAGTTATACGCGGAACTCGGCGAACGGGGATAATAGGACGCAGTAATGCTCGCAGGCTCCGTGACAATGAGAACCGGCTGTTATACAGCCGGGCGAAGGGAAACTGTTAGCGAGTTATTCTCTCGGCCGCTTGACACGCTGCTCGCCCGCGTTTATTTTCCGCATAAAGAAGCAAGAGATTTACGAGGAATCAACTTTGCCGCTGGCCGATCTTCTCTCTCTCCTTTTCCTCTTACTTTTTCTCTCCCTTGTTGCGCGCGCGCGCATTTCTTTTTTCTTTTTCGTTTTTTATTACCCGGCTCTCTCCTTCGCCGCGCGGCCGTTATGACTCCTTTAAAAAAACTTGTCTCGATCTAATTTTTACTAATAGCTTCGGCGGAACTTTTCTGCTTAGAGGCTTTCGAGCTTGGGGGATCTTTGCGTCGAAACTTATTAAAACGTATTATAAACAAGCATACTTTTTCAATTTTTCATCCATCCTAGTAAAATATTACGGTATTCTATCCGCGTGCCTTTTCAATTCCAAACAAATAAAATTTACGTCCGAGTGGCTGTTTATTTCGTTGCCTCGGATAGGCAGCGCCGAGAGACGAATAACCAAACGTGTCGGCAATGAATAATTAGAAAGCAGCCATTGAAACAGGGACGAATTGCACTCGCCCTTGAGGTAAAGAGCAGCGCAGCGCAATCCAGATTAATTCTGGGTGAGTGTTGCATCGGCGAAGGGAGAGTTTCGCGAACGGTAAAAGCAAAATTGTCTCTAAAACACTGTAAAAGCTTTGAAGGGACTAAATGCTCGAAATTTACCAACTTTGGCAATATTCTTTCAAGCGCGAACTTCGCGAAGCGACGATTATTGTTTCGGACCATTGTGACCGAATTCTATAACTTTCGTCGAGTAATTTATCTTCGGAGATAAATGTTTTGTAAATTGGAGGGAAAAGGCCAGAAATTGACTTTGATGCAGAAAAATAAAATATTTACGACGCTCTCGATAAATACGTTGAAAGCATGGATTTTTAAACCATTCGTACCGATAATTCCTTTTAGGAGAATCAATTAATTTTTACGACCAATCTTATAGTGGAAAAAAAAGAAAATCTAGAGCTGCTGTGAATAGATATATCTGTATATTTCAAAGGTACTAAAATATATAAAGTCATTCTTATTTTATAGCGTCGTAAAATAAAATCGTTCGTATAAAACAGGGGTTAAAGAAACTATGATATCTGCTTTTCTATACAAAGAGGGCAAAATCTTATTCTATTAGAAATACATTGCGATAATAATATTCAGCAAAATAGTGGTTTCAATTTGTATATATCTGCTTTAAATAGAGCATCCCGATATTCATATTCTTCCAAAAGATTTCTTATTTCGTTCAACTCCCTTTATCCTTATCGAACCCCGAATAAATCTCTCTATCTTACAGATTTTGAACAATTTTATTTGTGTACATTCGATCCTCTCCATCATCAAGCTATAACATAAGCATAATATAATCTCCCTTGAATTACTTGTCGTTGTTATTTAAAAATATCTAAATTACCAAATGTATTTATGCTTACTATGTTTCTCCATCAAATGTTTATGAAATTCTGTTAAATTTTTAAACCTTTTTTGCTCAGTAAACAGTAAGTTTAATGCAACAAAATACCTGTCTCTGCAGTAACGTCTGCCAAAGCTCAGATTGTTCTAATTAACAAAAAAAAAATTTTTTTGTCCTCGTCGAAATCGATAGCGCGTTTAAAGCTTCAATTACTTCTTTCTTTTGTAAATTGTTAATGAATATAGCTTTTAATAATATATTGAAACAAGGAGCGTAATGAAATCAATTCAACATGCGACAGATTACGCTTGAGCTCAGGAAACTATGTTTCCGAACCTTAATATCATGAAGTTCGACTTAACCACTTCAATTACTCTCCTTAATGGGAAATCCGATCGATTCTACGATCGAGCTGAAAAATTGATTCTCTCAACGAGAAGTCTTTTATCGACAACTGTACCCGCAAACGATAGTTAAAGAAACCATCTTAATAGCCTTACAATTTTATTTCTATTTTATTCCCTTATTTAGAAAGTATTATATTTCGAAAATAGTTAATGAATTTCATTGATTTTTATTCTCAGCCATTTGCGAATTGCAGATCAAGAATTGATAAAAATAAAGATTATATTAGAAAAATCAAAGTTAACGCCGTTTCCCCGCTGTTTAATCGTAAAATTTTATTCCCAAGCAGAAATTCTCTCCCCCTAATCACATTCAAATTAAGCACGGGACAATAATCACGAAAAAGCAAACGAGACCCGCGGAAGCAGCGGCGCTTTGATCCAACCTAAAAAGAAAAAAAAGCGCAGTATCGACGCATTAATTAACAGGATTCTAGGCCAGTCTCTCCCGGCTTCCATTCTCGTAATACAATTCCCCGGTGGGGCTCTCGGCGTTGCGCCCAGTAACAGTCTCGCGACGGCGGCGCACGCGTGACTCCACACCACTCTTATTAATTATTATTAATTCTCTCTGCATTAGCGAGAGAGAGAGAGAGAGAGAGAGAGAGAGAGAGAGAGAGAGAGAAAGCCACGGGAGGATATTCGTCGGAGTTAGCGCGCGCCGCGTCCGCGTAATTTCGGTTTATCAGGAGGGGTGTCCACGCGGGGGAGACAAATGCATAATCTCCGCTAAATTAACCCGGCGCGGCTCGCTTGATATCTGGAGCGCGCATGCGCCCGGGCTCGAAATTATCATCGGGCCGTGCGTGCGCCGCTTAATAGGCCGCCGATGGCGTATCGATGAGCCCGGCTGGACTTGCGGGGCTTTACGCCGGGCTGCGATAGCCGGTCGCGGTTTCGCCGTCCTTGCGAAGGCTCTCTGCTTTCGAGCTCTTTTGCTCTCGTTCTGGCGGGAGCGGGCGCAGTTTTCCGGCATTGTCGGTGCGGTTATTGTTGCGGAGAATTAGAGGAGAAGAGAGCCGAGGGGTAAAGCGCCGCGCGACGAGACGATTGTCGAGTCCGAGCACGGAGTCACGTCCGGTGTCGCGCGTATTTCATGAAGCAAATTTATTCCATTTCGATTCTTCGCTGATGTCCGACGCGCCTCCCTTGGAAATGCATGGTAAAGCGCTTTTCTTTCGCTTTGCGGAATATCAAGTGTTTCCGGGTTTTATTTAATAAGAATATCGATGTGTCACAACTTCCTTCTGGCGTGGAATTTAATCTCTGAAGCCGCATATTTATTAAATCTTTTACATTGCTTAAAGTAAATAAAGCATATCGCCCAGTCTTTGAAGTACAAAAGCAATGTTCACTCGAACGAAACTTGAAAAAAGCCAAGTACGTTCGGCATAATCTGCATCGAAATGGATTAAACCCTCGACGCTAAAAAAATACCCCGACACTAAGCTGCTTATGACATAAAGCGCGACGCGGCCACTGATAAACCACTCGGGGCTCCCCCCGCCCCCTCGCTTTATTTTTATGCAAAGATAATAAATCGAGCGTCATATAGTCGAGGACGCGTCGCGAATTTTAAGCCCCCGATGATAAAAGCGACTACTCGTCGAGATTTTTCCTCTCCGCTGCCTCCCTTCCCCCCCCCCCCCCTCCTCTCTCGAACGAGCCTCCGGAAAGCACGCCGGCATAATATACTGGCCGCGCTGTAACGCGAACAGCGTATACGTGAGGTCGTTGCTGAACGGCGTCCGTTGTTTCCCGCTCCGCTCCAACGACTCCCTTATTATCCCGGGGGCGAAAGCTGCCGCGCGAGCCCCCCCCTCTCCGCGTTTCGTTGTCAATTTGCAGAAAAGCGCGCGACGAGTGCATGTCCCCGCTGACCAATTTCGAGAGATACTTTAATGAGAGAGGGTAATTAATTTTATTGCCCGCTTTCATTGCCATTAAAGTGGCGCGGGGGTTTCGAGGTTTATTATCAACTGCGAGCTCCGGGCGGCGCGGCGCTCCCCGCGCACAATAAGCTCATTTTCAAGTCGTATTTTTTATTGTGCAAAGTTTACGCGCCTCGGCACCTGTTATGCTTATGTTAATTAAATTAGTTCGTCGAGGTTAGTGGATTTCGAGCGTTTTTTCTTTTTAGGCAGCTGCACAGTCAGAGGTAATTAAATCAACTTGTATTAAGAGAAAATAATTAAATTTATAGTGGAATTGAATTGTCTGAAAGATGAAATCGAGTAATCGTTTTGTTTTAACAAAATTTAAGTTCTTGAATAACAATCTCGTCTATAATTCTAAATACTAAGTTAGTAAAAGCTAATTTCATTATATAAAAAATTGATCACGTTCTCAGAATTCAAAAGTAAAAATCAGAATACGAATCCACGAACGTTTCAGCTTTTTACTAAATAAAATTGTAATTATGTTAAAAATTGACATTTCAACTTCTACGCTATGTATCGAAGAATAATCCTTAAAAGAACATTTCTCTTAAACCTGCATCGAGTGCCTTCGAGAAATTTTCTAAAGACCGCTAAACAAATGCTTGGATAAACTTTTTCCCCCGAATCCGGCAATCGTGAAAAATCACTATAGAAAAAGATGCCCGCCGATATCTCAGGCGTCAATCGAATTCCCCGCCGGCTAAAGTATCCCGTTGCCCGAGAATCTCGCACGAAAAATTCATATCTCCCCTCGAGCGATGACTGGGTATAAGCCCCGATAAAGAAGTATCAACAGCATCCCCCGCGTCATTCACGTTTGCCGAGGCTCAAAAACGCAAACCCGCGCCGGAAAGAAAACAGGCGGAGGATCGTCGTAAGAAGCCGGGAGAGCCGCACAGTCCGAGGCAAAGAGAAAGGAAGAGCGGGGGGCAAATAACGCCCGATCGCCCTCTCTCTCTCTCTCTCTCTCTCTCTCTGAGCTCGGCGAAAGGAGATGGGATCGGATGCCGCTCCTCGCTATGTCTTTCTCTCTTTATCTAGAGGCGTGAATCCTCCTCTTTCTTTCTCTCTCCTTTCTCGGCCCATTGTGATGTGCGCGGTGTCGTATAAGTCGTAAGGTGCATCGGATCAGGGCTTCCCGATCAAAGTGCCTTCGATTCGCCGAAAGGATCTCATTTCCTTTGTACTCGAGCGGACTCGCGAGAAAGAGAGAGAGAAGGCTTCTCTCCGCCTCTCCCCCTCCTCCGGCCTTTCTTTCTCATTCGCTTTTGCTCCTTCTTTCCTTCTTTCTTTCTTTCTTTCGCCTTCGCGCACGTTCCACTTCTTGATCCTCTCGTTCCTCTGCTGTTTTATACATAAGCCAAACGCCTCGCCCTCCACCCTCTCGTCCGTTAACTTTTCAACGAGGTTCCTCGCCTCTTCGCGTCGCTCCGTCGATTCGGGGGAGTCCTCCCGAAGCTCCCTCTCGCCGACTGAATCTGACAAACTGGACGCATTTGTATAAATAGTGAAGTTGATGAGACCTCTTTTATTGCCGGGCTCAAAGTAGCTGCAGTCCTCGTCTCCGAGCGATTCTGATTCCGAGGGCTTCCTTCGCTTGAAAGGACGCTCGAAAGCCAATGCCTCCGAGCTGCCTGCAATCTACTTTCTTCGTTAAATAATTAATAAAATAAAAGCGCGACTCGTCTCACGATCCCGCAGTTTTCCGCGCGGAAATGAAATTTCTCCCCGTAAGAGCGAAATTAGAGCTGAAACTATTTTGCAATTCCCGAGCAACGGCAGCACTTGGCCTCGTAGCCGCGCAACCCCTAGATCTTTTCTTCCCCCCGCCCCCCCCCCTTCCCCCGGGCCGTTTCGGGTGTAAACGCACGCAGTCGATGCGCTGGGGCCGCTCGCTCTCCGCTGCAGGCCCATTACAGGCGTGTTCCTCGCTGCAGTTCTCTCGCCGAGAACGCCTTTTAACCCACATAGCGCCTCGCGCTTAAACCCTAACGAAATATTTGCGAGAGAGCGGCGGGCGCCTCGCCGACTTATCTGTTTCACTCGAGCTTTTTGCCGTCTCCCCGCGGGATTCTCTCCGCCCCCACCCAAGAATGGCCGAAGGGATTTTCGGGAGCTTTCGCTCATATCTCGCGTCGAGCGGAGTTAAAGCGCTGTTCCAGGGCTCGATTTCCCACCGCCGCTTTGTGGTGGATGTTATACGGCCGGTCTTATCGAGCTGGCCTAGTCTGCGTGCTGGCTGCTTGCGTTGTGTTGTTCTTTATTTTTTTTCTTTACTTTCTTTCTCGGAGGAGGAAAGGGATGCGGCCGGCTTTCGGTAAAGCACTCGTGTTTTATTCAATCGGCGGAAAAGTAGATTTTCCACTTTATTTTTGGGCCAGAGAGGCTTTTTCGAAGAGTAATATTCTGGAAAAGTTTAACGGCGAACGTTTATTTCGGTATTCACGGACTTCCTATGAAACGAAGGCTCGCAAGGCAGCGACTAATTTATTAATTTCCAATCGCACGCAAGTGGGGAAAAATTGAAGTTCCCGTCCATCCATGCGACCGCCGCGAAAATTGCGCGAAATCTTCAATTTCCTGGCAGCGCGTAATTGCATCGTTGCGGGGAGAGTACGAACACGGAGGGCAATCAGGTCAAGTGACGGAGAAGACAGGCGAAACGAGCATGCTAATGGAGAAACATGTGCAAGAAGCGCTCGGCGAGAGAGAGAGAGAAAGGGGAGGGGGGCAGACGAGCCCCAGCCGTCGCCTTAAATAAAGTACATTTTCCCGGCACTCTGCTCTGGTCGGGCGGACGAAACTCGATTTGAACTACTTCTTATCCGATCGAAACTTGGGCACTTGCGTCGGCGTGCGTGCGATTCGATGTAAAGTTCATTCGCAAATTTCAGCCGAAACGCGTTGCCGGTAGGTGCGGGTATCAGTCGCAGGTTAGGCCGGGCCTGTAAGCACGTTCGACCAGATCGAGGTTTAAAGGATAGGAGAGAAAGAGGGGGGGGGGGGCGGTGGAAAAAGAAGGCGGACACGAGGGAGATTTCCGCTCTGAATTTTACATTGGCAATTCTTGCGAAAGGAAAAATTCACTTAAAAGTTTGCTTTTTTTTCTTTCGCCCGGCCCGTTTTGTTCTTATTTTATTTTCTTCTTCTTTGGACACGGCTGGAAGTTGAGAATACTGAGCGATCCCGAAGCGTCGCGATGCCGCTGAGGCGTTTAACGCGCTGCTAAGTTATTCTCCTCTGTTTAAGTTCTGTGCGTGAGTTGGAAATGACTTTTTAACAGTTTTGGCGGTATAAGAAGGCGGCGGTGCAAAAGTGGCGATGGTCTCGATTTAAATTAAAAGCGGTTTTTTATTGCACCGAAGCAAGGAACTTTTTGAATTTAAAACGTCGAAATGAAATTTGGCGATGAAAAATCGTTTGATTTAACTTTAATTGTAAGTTTTCAATCGGTTTATTAAATTTAAAAATATCTTGAAACTGTTTTATTTATATTTTGTTCAATATATATTTTAAATTTAAATTTTCAAAGAAAAATGTTTGAATTTCAAAGTTGAGCTGAGCGCTTTACACGTTAGATATATAAATAGAAATAAGAATGAACGTCTTTTATGTTGTATGTTCAATTGCAATACTTCAGCATGACTTAGAAATTTCTATACTCTTGGATACAAAAGCGATATCAAATATGGAATGGTCGTTGAATAATTTTTTCATGAATAAAAGATGGTTTCTTGCGTACAATACTTTGTGATAATTATTTGAATCCTGAAAAACGTTTTTGTTTCTTATTCTAATATTAAAAAAACTGTACAACAGGCGATATTAAAATTAAATTCTTCAAATTAATTCAACATTTTTTTTAGAAACATCAACTCAACTATATAACACAATCAAATTACTAAAGATTTATTTAAAAAAAAAATTATGCCTCTATTCTACTTTTATGATACAACTAATATGAAGCTTTGTCTTTGAAAAAGAGCAACGAACCATTTTAAAATTTCATTTCCGTTGCTCGCTTAAGCATTCGGAAGCTTGCATTTGCGGGAAAAGCTTACGCATTGGATAGATTCCATATTCCATGCAGTTTGAATTCGGTATCGTTTGCGAGGAAATGCGAATCGAATGCTAGATCTGATACATTTTATTTACGCGAGTCCATTTTGACGAGCCGAGAGTTTCTGATGCGGTCAATTGATTTCAAACGTATTCTGAATAATATTCATTGCACATGTTATTTGTATTTTATTAATTTTATAAGTTCTACAAATAGAAGTGCATGCAAATAATCCAAATATTTTATAAATGATTAAGGTTGATTCGCAATAAAAAAAAACTTTGCAGCGCTTTTAAAATTAATAATTAGTAATGTGATTTAAAAATGCAGTAATTTGTGCAAGCCCTTGAAACAACATTTTTAAAATTTCCATCGATCCTTTCTGAATAATTTAACGTCGAAAATTGCATTACGATCCACTAAAAGCTCGATTGTCTCCGTTAATGTTCTATTACCTTTAGATCCAGTGCAGAACAGTTTTTTGTAGCTTCAGGAAATGGCTATTGATTGAATTTGTACGAGAGATGCTTTTCACCCATTTAAAATTTTGTGAATAATAAAACAAACTTTTGCTCGGTCTATAAAAAATAGCTTTCATTATTGGGTAGCGTTGCAAGTAGGTCGTGTTAAATATAAACGTTTCACCAAATCCAGTTTTCTCTCATTATCGGAATTAAATTATCAGTCTTACAATCGGCACGCTAACTCAATTTAAAGTCCTATATATAGAAATCCGTCGAGTTCCATTAAGGACGTTGGTGCCAAAAATCAATGTCGATTGAATCTTTTGAAATTTTATATATATATATTTTAGACAATATTTTCTCTGTATGGTTAAAATTTTAGAGGTCTCAGCGATACCGTTTTTGAAATACAAACATTCAAAGTTTCGAAATTTAACATG
>JAWWEM010050371.1:0-11674 GCA_035582935.1 Ormyrus thymus
TATTAAGTTGTGTTAAATTGTGCACAAATAAAATGTGTTCAGTTTTTATGACAACCATTGCCAATACCCAAGTATTACGTAAAAAAATTATATTGTTAAAATGCAATAAGGTAAATTGCTCCAATTGTTCATACAAATTTCCAAAGCAAATTTCTTACAGTGGCAAATCTTCGGCTGAAATATGCGTAATGCATTTTGGAATCCTATACGTGGAGGAACTGCTGAAAAACGATTCGAAGAAATCACTATTAAGCATAGATAAATGAATTGGAAGAAAATATTAATTTATCTGTACTTTATCTTTACATTAGTTTTACAATATTTCTCTTCTCAATAAATTTTCTATAAAATAAAGAGAGACAGAAAGAAAGACGCCTGTAACATAAATTTTTAAATTAAGATTCATATCACCGAGCCGTGGTGACGATATTAGCCTGCTTTTTCATTTACTGGCTTTACAATATCCTTTCAAACATACCTTTATGAAATTCGGAGACTTGGAATTAGAAATCAATAAGAGCACTCTTAAAAAAACTTTATTTATTCCTCGAATAAAACAATCCGATGTGTGCTGCTGCTGCTGCGGATGAACTAAACGAGCATAGTCGCCCGCCCGAATAAAGAAGACAAAAAGAGGGGGAAACTCCCGATCAGATTATCTTGAAAGCACTTTGACTAATTTTGACCAGATAAAGTTTAGTAGATTTACTAAAATTTTACGCTTAAATATGATCCAGACACGAATCTTAGAATGCTCTTAAAAGTCGAAACAGGATATATTACTCTACCTCAATATGTCCTCTTTATAACAATTTTTTTCAAATCGAACAACTTTCCATATTCTATAATTAGCGTAAACGTATAATTTGGTTGAAAAATATTAGCAGTTAGTAGCTATTTTTTTGTGGTCGTATAATACCAATTAACCCAACCCATTAAACCAAATTAAAAACTTATTTTAACAACATCATTTGCTTCGTTTTTGCCCACGTAATGGCCTTCATTAACAGTAATGGATATAGATTTGAATGAAGTAATAATTCTGTCAGGGAAAGGTTGACAGACTTTGCATTATTGTTCTTTTCAACCTTCGTATGCACATCTCTACATCTCTATTTACAAAGTGCAAAGAAATTTTTACTTTACCTTCTAAGTGAAAAATTATATTCGTTAATTACAAAGTATTATTTTCTAAATATAACACTGAGAAAGTATTTTGTACCATCGGGGATTCATTATGTTTTGTGTCATAAATGTTTCTGTGAAATATTAATATATATTGATTTGGTTGTTAATTTAAAAATTTATTGAATTGTAAGTGCGGAGTGATAGTTCGTTAGAATTAATGTATTGAGAATAGTGAGTTTCAATAACAAGTAGGAAAGTTCAACAATAATTTAAATGAATAAATATATGTGCTAATTTTTAAACTATATCATTGTTACCGTCTTTATTTGCGCTAAAATTGTTTATGTTAACTGATTTATATTTTTTTTATTATTTTAAGCAGATCAGAAAAACTTGAAAAATATGTCCAACTCTTCTTAATAAAATTTAAACGAAGAAAATAGAGTGTAGCTCTGTAAAATTGATCGAAGAGATATTTTTAGGGCTTCAAGTAACAAAGTTTCGCAAAGATTGTACATATGGTCATACTACATCTGAACTGCAAGATAATCCTCAAAGCAGAGTAACTGCTTATTATAAAATTTAGTATGCAAAACGTTGTTAATGTTCCTTCGCAAAGTTCGCGGAAATTATATCCATTATAATGATACGGTTCCTTTTGAGTTGCAGTAGAACACCCCAGAGACGTTTCCACGTTTACATGAATTCGCTTCAGTACTAAAATTGAAAATGGATGTGCTGCCACTGAATTTTCGAACTCTCACAATTTTTGGTATTTGGTACGAAAATCCAGAACGCCTTTGGCCCTTAAAGTTATTGTATAGATCAATTGTTCTACTGTTAATTTTTCAATTTACACTGTTCCAAATGATGGCTCTTTTCACGATACGTGATAACGTCGAAGAATTTTCCGAGTGCCTATTTCTCACAATGACTTACATAGCAGAAGGCTTCAAGTTGTCTAACTTTATACTACAACGTAATAATATACAAGACCTCTTGAACAAATTTCGTTCAAAAATCTGCCAACCGCGTGATCCGACAGAAAATGACATTTTGCTAAAACATAAAAAATTGATTAATCAAGTATTTATATTTCGTATGATTTTAACATTTTCATGTGCTTTAGGTTTCTTTGTTACTCCATTTTTAAATTCTGAAGATGGAGTTAGTGAACTCCCTTTTAATACGTACCAGATTTTAAACGTTTCAAATTCTTTCGATTTTGCCGTAGCTTATTCACTCCAAATAATTCCTGTATTTTGTGGCGTTGGCACAGACGTTTGTTTAGACTCAACAGCTTACGGATTCATAATCTTAACTTGTGGACAATTGGATTTATGTTGCCATAGAATAATTTCTAATAAACAAGGTGGAAGTGAGTTTACTTTAGAAGAGTTTGTTAATCACCATGTCTTGATATATCTCATAGCTCATAAATTGCAAACATCTTTTATATATATTGTTATACCAGTATTTTGTTGTGGACTTATAACTGTGTGTACTAGTGTATATCTGTTATCTCAGGTAAATTTTACTTTAATCATATTTGCTTTTAATACCATGTTGCAATAGAAATGTTTAAAAATTTGAAACTTAAATTACAATAATGTAAAATAAAACTCCTTTAATTTTATTCTGCAGCAAAGCAATACATTTATGGACTATGTGAATTTTTTTCTTTATCTGAGTTGCTTATTACTGCAAACATTCTTTTATTGTTGGTTTGGAAATGAGCTTCGAATCAAAGTGCGTATGCGTCTTTCTCTCTCCCTCTCTCTCTCTTGTGTAATTTAGTTTAAATTTAAATTTAATAATATAATTGTTTTGTAGAGTCAGTCAGTAGCCAATGCAGTGTACGAATGTGATTGGACGATAATGAAACCGATAGATAGACGAAATTATTTTTTCATAATCTTTAAAAGTCAACATGAATTTGTTATATCGTTTCATGGACAAATCACTTTGTCCTTAGCTACATTTATATGGGTAAAAAATAGATTTTACTACTTTAAAATTTATAATTCTTTTTTCACCGAATTCTCATATTTTATTTTCAGATTATAAAAACTTCTTATGGAGCTTTTAATTTGCTACAGCAAGTATCAGATACCAGCTAAAATATTAAAATTAATTAAAAATGTAAACGTGGAACAATGTAAAAGTATTAATAACTTTAAATTAAGTAACTTCCATTTTTTCTATCTATTATTTTATCAAATACTTTTTTTTACCCAAATTTATTAAAACTGATAGAATAAAAGATTTTTAATTAAAAACTTTTTTACTTTTTAATCTAACCTGGATAAAGAGAATATGAATTACAGTGTACTATCCTTTTAACGTCTCTTTCAATAAAACCATCGCGATGGATTGGTGATACTTAGATCAAGTTCAATTAATTGCTCATTAATTATTGATTAATTTTCTCTACTATAATTATTGACTAATTGTGAAATATATATAGTGATTTTCACAAGTTGGCTACTTGATTTTTAGTTATAAATATCTGAATGTTATTTAAATATTTAAAGGTATTTTCAAATTATTTTAATTTCATTGTTAGTATCAGCTTTTCGCCTCTAAATCAATTTAATATTTCCACGTAGTGAACTTAATAGAAATAAAACAAGTTGTAAATAATATAGAATACCGAAAGATTAAAACTTTCCTCACTGTAAAACGTTTCCTTATATGAAATTAATCTGAACGCTAATGATTATTTCTGTCAATAATTTTTTTATTCAACCGATGTTTTCCAGCGGGGATCCTCTTCAAGGAAATTTCAAAATAATTTGAAAGCTAAGCCACAGAAAAGCTAGTCAAACAGTGAGACTCGCGCACTCACTGTTTGACTTACTGTTTGACATAGCTTTGCTGCGGGATTGTAAAGTTGGTTGAATAAAAAATTATGGACAGAAATAACCATCAGCGTTCAGATTAATTTCATATATGTTCATATTCTGTTATCAGTATCGAAAATCATTATAAAATGTTTCCTTGCTGAAGTGCTTTGATCTTTTCAAATCCTTGACTTATGTGTAGAGAAATTTCTTCAAACTCTTTACATCGGAATGATAGTTTTTGATAACTTCTATTTATTGTTTCTCTCGTGTCATTTCATAAAGCTTTACAAGAAAACAATTAATCATTTTATTAATTAAGTTAACCTACTATTTCCTACAATTTTTATCGTAAATATGTTGACGAGTTATCAGCGAATTCTAATCTAGCTCCAAATATGAACTCAATATGTACAAGATCTTAGTACTTTATTTATTGTGATAAAGATACTGAATTTTGACATTCTATATCTCATTTGATTCATCTTTTTTAAGTTTTAATGTTTTTTTTTAAGTTTTTTTCAACTAATCATTTCTTCAAAATTTATTACGAGAGATATTAGATGGATAATACGACATATCAGCTTCGAATTTTATAAATATCTTGTAATCACATATTATAGAGAAATGAGTTTTGCACATTTAATTGATAAATATACTGATATAACTTTTAGTGCTTTTTAAACCAAGTGCTTCATACGAATGATGGATAACGTGTGTACACTAACCGTCACATCGCAAATAAAAAATAAAGAATATAGACTTTCAGAATATAGGTTCATCCAAAATAAATACATTAGTTCCTGAGCTAGACATAAATTTCTTTTCACACATCCTATTTTTGACTATTACAAAGCTTCTTTACGGATGCAAAAGATATATATCAATCAGAAATAGAGACGTTCACCTTACCTTAGGTTTTTCCATGTATTTTCGTGTAGAATTGGATGACATGAGTTGTTTAAAGTTCGATAACTTTTAATTAATTGTTTGAAGAACATTACCCACAAGTTTCACATAGTTTAAAATTCCACTTATTATAAATTTAAACAACATTTGTTTAATATTGTTTTATACTTCTTGCTTCTAGATGATCACGTACGATAACTAAGACACTGCATTCTAAAGTAGAAAAGCCTCGAATACCTTTCAAATCTATACAAGAAATTGTACCTTGTTCAGCGTAAGTAGCTCTATATATTCCCTGTGAAATGTACCACTTAAGCAATTAGGCATGTATAATAGACACGCTGAATATAGTGTGTTATAATGTGAAGTAACAGCGCAGTCTAAGTACAAGTTTTGCGATGAGATGTACATCTTACTGCTATTTAGTGCTTTATTTAATTATTAATAAACCTTAAAGCACTTTTATCAGTTAGAAAAAATGTAATTTGCGAATCTGATTTTTGATGTAGAGAATGTTAGAATCAATATTTTTATAAATGGAAAAAGTTTATTGTCTTTTATAACATAGAAAATAATATTTTAAAAACAATGGATGTTTTACCATATCAATTTCGTGCTTGTCAAATGGGCGGTATTTGGTATCAGAATGATAAATATTTGATTCCGAAAATGTTCTACCGAGGCTTTATATTATTTGTAATATTTCAATTTACCTTTTATTTGTTCATTTATTTGTTCACGTTACACGGCAGTGTTAAAGAAATTGCAGAAGGCCTTTTCTTGACCCTAACTTATATGTCATTGTGTTTTAAAATTCTAAACTTTTTAGCGAGGCGAGAAGAGATGGTAGATTTATTGAATGATTTTCGATCGTCGCTTTGTCAACCGAAAAATATCGAAGAAAAAGAAATACTCAATAAACATTTAAATTTCGCATCAAATGTATTTTTGGTCTTTATGTGCATGTCACAATCAACAGGTTTAACAATTTTGTCGGCTGTGCCAATATTCGCTTTGAAAAATAATGAATTACGTCTTCCTATTGATACGTATCAACCATATTCTACAAACAATACTGCTGGCTTTTGTGTAGCATATTTATTTCAGATTTTACCAATAATTTATGGAGTTTTGTTAAACGTGTCAATGGATACTATGGTATGTGGATTTTTGATAATGATAACAGGGCAGTTGGAAATTAATTCCTACCGACTAATGCATTCCACAACATTGTTAAATAACTGCATAGAACATCAGACGCTGATTAATGCTATGATTTTAAAAATTCAGCATTTCTTTATTCGTGTGATTATTATACTTTTCGCTTTTAGTTTTATTATACTATGCACTAGTGTTTTTCAAATGTCGCAGGTATCTCATTTATCTTATTATTAACAACAGTTAGAAATACACTTCGCTTAACCGCATTTTAATTTTTTTATCACATTAACATTTGATTATTTGTTTTTAGCAAAAATTCGCAAGTTTTGAGTTTATATTTTTTAGCATGTATATAATGTGCATATTGTTTCAAGTATTTTTATACTGTTGGTTCGGAAATGAGTTAGAATTAAAGGTAAAGAACAACGCAGTAAATTAAATGCATAATTCAAAGCTTATTTTCAAAAAATGTATCGATTTCAATTTTCACTTTAATTTTATTGTCTCATGTAATAAAAAAATAAAAAAAAAACCTAAAGCAGTAAATTTATTTTTCAGAGTAAAGCTGTAGCTGAAGTTCTCTACTTTTGTCAATGGTTAGATTTTTCTGAACAAGATAGAAAAAAAATTTGGTTCACTATGCTGGCAGCTCAACAAAACTCAACAATTTCATTTCACGGTCAATGCGATTTGTCTTTAAATACTTTTTTATGGGTAAGAATATAATGGAGTTTGGGCTGTATCTAATTTTTTAATATACATATATTTAATAGATGATTTTTCAGATCATTAAAACGTCATATGCATCATTCAACTTACTGCAACACGCGTCCTTCTAAAAGTAACGTTCTATAAAATACAGAAAAAATTATCTTTCAGAATTTGAATGTTAAGTTTAGCGGATTAATAAAATATTTAATCCGAGTTATTTACTATTTGATGATAGTGAAAATAAAATTTATAAAAATTGGTTGGTAGATTTGGTAAAATTGTAATTTAATTTTATTTGTTTTTGTTATACTGTTTGTTCCTGTAGGAAAGTAGTTATCTTTAGATCTTTATATTTTATATTATCGTAATTTATTACTATGCAATTAAAATAAAAATCAGTTTTTCTAAGTATGATTCATCGAAGTAACAGTGAATAGTCAACATGAACAAACCTTGCACATTCTTCTTAGTATATTCTTTGATTTCACTTATAATTAATGTTTATATTTCACTAACTGTTTGTATTTCTATTTTAACGTAATGAGAGAATTTGTCAAATCACTTTTTGCTTAAATTTAGTATAAAATACCCCCGTAGCAATATCTATTATAGCAATATTGGCAATGTTACATCAATATTGCTGAGACAATGTATAATATTGCAGCAATATTATTGGGATGGTCATTGCTATGGGCGTAAATTAACAAATTCACATGTTTGGATTTTATTGTAACTTTGGAATATATTTTCTAATATATAAATATATGATTCAAGAAGGTGAGACTCTTCTTGTGTGACAGCTTGTTTTAAAGTGAATCAGTCGCTTTCAACTCTCAAATGTGTACAAAACAGTACCGTGTTGAACATAAGTAGCTCATAAATTCCTTCTCTGTGAAATGTACCACTTAAGCAATTACACATGTATAATAGACACGCTGAATACATTGTTACAATGTGCAGTACGCAGGCAAAGTAGTTTCAGTAACGGTTACGTGATGACTCGCAGATCTTTACTGTCAATCTTCCCTTCAATTTAAGCTATTGTAATAAAAAATTGCAAATAAAATTGTAATTTTTTAGATTTTATAGAGATTTAAAGTTCAACAACTTAAAGACATGTTTAGTGGAAAAAATGAATATTTTTCTACAGCAAACTTGGTTTAGAAAGAGACTTTGAAATAGTCAGAATCAAAAAGTATAAAAAAAATTTAGTAAATAATACTTATTTGTATAAAGTTTAGCACCAATTTTAAAAGGTTTTCAATCATGCGACCGAAAATGGTGGATTTTTTACCGCTTCATTTTCGAACTTGTCAACTTTCTGGAATATGGTACAAAAATACTAGTTATTTTATTCCAAAAATGATGTACAGAAGTATACTTCTATACATAATCTTTGAATTTACGTTACGTCAAATCATCGAATTATTGACAATGCGAGGCAACATTTCCGATATTGTTGAAGTGCTATTCATAACCCTTACTTATACCGTACTATGTTTTAAGATTATAAATTTTATGTCAAGGCAAAAAGAAATTTCACACCTAATAGAAGAATTTGAATCTTCGTTATGTCAAACGAAATCATTAGATGAGAAAAACATTGCTCATAAATATTCGAACATGGCAACAAATATTTTTATATTTTTCATGTGTATGTCGCTTTCTTGTGGATTCTTCCTTATAACTGCTCCATTACTTAGTTTTGAAAAAAATGAAATTCAATTTCCATTTAAAAGCTATCAATTTTATGATACTTCTAAAGCTACATTCTTCTGGATTGAGTACACATTTCAAAGTTTATCTCTGATTTACGGAATTATTATCAACGTAACAATGGATACTATGACTTGCGGATTTATTATTATGGCTACAGGCCAGTTTGAGATAAATTGTCATCGATTGAAAAATTCTAATGTATCTTTCAAAAACTGTATTAAGCATGGAATATTAGTTCATGAGATTGTGACGCAAATCCAGTACATTTTTATTGGCGTGAGCGCAACTTTGTTTTGTTTCAGCCTTATTACGTTATGTACTAGTATCTTCCAAATGTCGCAGGTACATCATTATACTGCTTGTTGTTTATTCTTTTTGTTTTGTCTCTCTAACTATATTTAATTATTTTAATTATTATTACGTAACAGTTCCTAAAGCTGAAGTTTTTTTACAAGTCAAGTGTGATGTCTGAAATGCTCAGTGTTTATTATGTAGTGTGGTAAATTAAAGAAATAGATTTAAATTAATAATTTATCGTAATTACAGAAAAAAATGGCTAGTTTTGAATTTCTTTCTCTTGCATTGTATCTTTCATGCATGCTATTTCAAGTTTTTCTTTACTGTTGGTACGGTAATGAATTAAAACTTAAGGTAAGAAATATACCTAAATATCGTAAAACTGATTTTTATAATTTAATTTTTATTACGTAACTTACTTAATTTTTAAAATAAATTTACTCATTCATTTTGTTGAAATATAATTTCTTATTCAAATTGCAACAGAGTTTCGCGATAAATGTTAGGGTAGAATTAAAATGAAATTGAAACATTTTTAGAAATCTCTTTTTTTGTCTCTTAACATTACAATCAATTTATAGTTACATAAAAATAAATAGTTTTAATAATTTCTGTTTTTAGAGTAACGAACTAGCAACAGCAATTTATTCCGGAAAATGGTTAGAACTTACAAATCCAAATAAAAAAAGCATTTTGTTAATTATGCTCTTTGGACAACAGGGTGCAACAATTGCATTTCATGGACAATGCGGATTAACTTTAAACACCTTTTTGTGGGTATGTTATCAAGTCAAAATTTTTATAGAAACTTTAAGTTACAATGGTCATATTCATTTTTAGATTGTTAAAACATCGTACGCATCTTTTAATTTGTTACAAAAAATGTCTTTTCAAAAATAGTAGCTTAGTAGGTTGTTTTTTTTAATAGAATAAAACTTCCAAAATGTATAATTAGAAAGTACATTGTGATCACGCAACTATACGGAAAAAAAGGCTTGATTAGAATAACGAATCAATTGGTAAACTGGGACTATAAAATGGTTTATAGTTACTAAGAAATTGTCTATAGTTACTAATGAAATAATATAGTTACATATTTCATTTTCTTAGATATATGATCATTGTTTAACAAGTTATTATATTTCTGAAAGGTTTAAAAAAAATTAAGCCCCTTATGTAATTTTGTTTAAATATTTCTTTTACCTCTTTAAATAGGGATTCATTTTCTGTAAGTCGTGCAGTCTTGTCGATACAATCTTTGTCATACAAATTGGAATATAATCATTCTGCGATATCTGCAAAGACTTAGTTTGTTAATAAAGACTTCCAAGATCACTTAAAAAAAGTTTTTTCTTCTATAATAGATTTTCTATTCACAAATATCGAAAATTCTAATCGTTTTACTCACCAGTTTAATAATTTTTTTCTTTACTCGCGGGCTTTATTTTTTTAACAAATTGTATCTAGTAACATATATTATTATCTTTTCCTTTTTCTTAATCATTTTTAAAAACTGTCATTATTAATTTTTTGACTTAAATGATTTGTCAATGATGTTCTCTGTTAACAAATAGTACTAATTAAATCACTGTAAAAACGACGGAACTGTTTTATGCATTACTATGCATATGTAGTAAATGCCTGAAAAGAGAGAAATATATCCAAGCAGAGCCTAAAAGCAATTGCAATCTAAAATATTCAAAGTGTCATCAATGTCGCAGAAACGGAAATCGATTTCACTGAAATCGCTATACCTTATATTTGAAATAATTACCTAATTGCAAGGTACATTGTTTCATGTAGCAAGAACTACGAAGTACGCACATGCCTTATAATTACGTTATTGTGAAAATCAAAAATCGTGAACGTAGAAAATCTATGTATATTCTCTACAAAGAGCTCCGACCCCGTGGCAGTTCCTCCTCCCTTTCCAAAAGCCTATAATAATAATTAGCTAATAATGGACGTATTATCTTCGAATTTTCGCATTTTCCGCTATTTCGGCCTCTGGTATGAATCATCCCCTGGGAGCTTTTGGATTCTGAAAATGTTATACAAAACGTTCATTCTGCTCTTGATTTTTCAATTAACATTATCGGAAGCTATTGAGCTTTTTATTGGGGATAAAAATGTGTTCGAGTTATCGGAGTGCCTTTTTTTATTTTTGTCATATCTAACTTTCTGTATAAAATTAATAAATTTTATGTATCGACACAAAGGTATTGACATACTTTTAGATATATTTCGAACTGATGTTTGTCGACCACATTCAGCAGAAGAAAAACGAATTATTTCTGACTACGAAAGGTTTATCTCAAAAATAATTACGATATATCTAAGTATATCCCAGATGTCAGGTATTTCATTTTTTATGATACCTCTTCTGAGAATGAAAAGTCATAAAATAGAGATTCCTTATAAAACATATCAGCCTTATGACATGGACAATCAAACGTACTTTTTTATTACGTACTTTGTGCAAGCCGTTACTATGATTATTAGTATTTTTGTAAATGTTTCTTTAGATACACTGCTATCTGGATTTATACTTTTGATATGTGCCCAATTTGATTTGTGTTGTCATAGAATAGCTAATGCACAAGAAAATCTTCAAGCGGAATTAATTGTCAAGCATCATGTTTTGATTAAGGAGGCTATTGAACGTGCCCAGTCACTTTTTATGTCACCTGTTCTATTTCTATTTATGTGCAGTTTATTGACAATATGTACCAGTTTGTTTCAATTGCCTCAGGTAAACCTAATACTTTTCATCTTTTTTCAATTAGAATTAAAAATGAAATTGATGAATTAAAAAAGAATGCATATTATGGCAGGGTATGGTTTGTACACATAAGAATCATGCACATATTAATTGTGCACAATTTAGCATAGCTCGATATATCTAT
>JAWWEM010050372.1:0-11672 GCA_035582935.1 Ormyrus thymus
CTCTCTCTCGCTCTCTCTCTCTCTCTCTCTCTCTCTCTCTCTCTCTCTCTCTCTCTCTCTCTCTCTCTCTCTCTCTCGCTCTCTATCTTTCGGGTGGGAAAGAATATCAACGCGCTTCTCTATGCTGCTCTTGCACGCGTTTATTGCCTTCTTTTTATATACAATCATGGACGGACACAGATATACTATCTTTATAGCTCTCGCACCTAGCTTAATTTATACAAAAAAATACAGGCTTGCAAGCAAGACTTTTATAACAATCGTTCGGGCACTTGACTTTGTTGAGACTTAAAGGCTAATTGAAGTCGAAGTCGCTCTCGGTGTTGGAGAGGTTGCGCTCGATGAAGCTGTCGGTGTCGGAGTCCAGGATGGACTTGATCACGTCCTTCTTCTTCTTGCTCTTGTCCTCCGTCTGCTCCTTGGATTCCTGCCTCGACGGCCCTGCTTCCGCTGCCTGCTGTTCAGCGTAATTATCAGCCGGGGGCTGTTGTTGGGTTCCGTAAGCTTCGTCGGATTGAGGCACGTCTTCCTGGCCGTAAGCTTCCGGCTGCTGCGAATAGTCGTACGCCTGATTCGGATCGTACTGGTTCTGGTCGGTGGTTTGCTCGGGATATCCTTGTTCGCCTTGCACGTTCTGGTAGGCTTCGTACTCGGCGCCGTACTGGTATTGCTGGTTCGGGTCGTGCTCGTAGGGTTGGTTCGGATCGTACTGGTACTGGTCGTAGCCTGCGTACTGGCCGTCCATGTACTGCTGGTTCTCGTAGTCGTACTGGGCATTTGGATCGTAGGGGTACTGCTGATTCGGGTCATCGGAATACTGATACGGCTGCTGTTCCTCGCCTGGCTGCTGCTCGTAGTACTCTGCGTTTTCTTGGTACTGCTGTTGAGCGTCAGCGTCTGGTTGATAATACTGTTGATCGTCTGCATACTTTTGATTATTGTCGTAAGTCTCCTTCTGATCCTTGGTTTCATCTTCCTTACTCTCTGGCAACTGCTGGACCGGTTGCAACTGTTGCGCTTGTTGCAGCTGTTCTTGCATTTGCGACTGCTGTAGCTGCTCTTGCCGCTGTTGCTCTTGCGAGTCCCTTAATTTTTCTAGCTCCTTAATCTCTCGCTCTTCTTCATCTTCTTCATCTTCCTCCTCCTCCTCCTCCTCCTCCTCGGCTACAACAACAGGTTTTGCCTCCTGCTTTTCCTCCTCTACAACTTTTGCCTCTTCCTCCTTAGGTTTCTCGACCTCAGGTTCTTCATCCTCGGTCAGCTCGACCTCCTCGATAGACTCGAGCTTCCTCCTAGTCCTGTCCATCATCTCGTCGTGCAGTCTCGTCTCGGTCCTCTCCTCCCTCTCCTCCACATCGTCGGGCATCCAGGACTCGATATCCACGCTTTCGTCGTAATCATCCTCGATCCCGTCGTTGTCGGCCTTGGGTTCGTGATCGGGTGGCAGCTCGGGCTCGTCGGCCAAGACTAGCGTCTCGCGTTCATCCGTCAGCTGTTCAACGCTCGGCTGCTGCTGCTGCTGCTGCTGCTGAATTAACCGTCGCGTTTCGTCCAAGCTCGCAAGCTTAGCGAGCGCGTCCTCGATCGCGGCCGGCTGCTGCTTGATCTCGCGCGCTGCTATTTCCGGCTGCTGCTGCTGCTGCTGCTGGCTAAATTTGTCAATCGTCGAAATTCGCGTATTTCGAGCGAACGCCTGCCGTGCCCTCCGAACTCTACCCTGCTCCTCCTCCGACGGCTCAAGTCCGTCGTCGGATAGAGTGACGTTTAGCAAATCGCCGCTCGTGTTCTGCTCGTAGTCGGCCTCCTCGAAGCTGTGCTCCTGCTGCCTGCTGCGTTCTTGTCTGAACTCCGTATTCAGGCGCTTGATCCTGTTTATGTAGCTGTCTAGATCGCAGGTGTGCTCTGGACTGAGGTCGATCGATTTCGAGAAGGAGCTTTTCAAGAGGTCTTCTTTTCGTATTTCCGGGGGTTTGGGAGTACTCGTGTACCTGAAAGAATTGTCCAGATAGCTGTCCAGTTTGGGACTGCTGGAGTACTTGAGTGGACTGCTGACGTAAGTCGATAGGAGGAAACGGTTTCTCAAAATACTGCTCGGATCGTCGCAGAGGAGAGGCGACGAGGCGGCAGGGGGAGGTTTGAAGGTTGTATTGCGTCGCGGTTCGGTAGGATTTTCCGCGACGAGCTTTTGCGGACTTTGGTTGTCTAAATTCGGTGCTTTATAATTAGATGCCGCGATCTCTTGATTCGCGTACGGAAAGACGACTTTTGGAGTCGCTTGAAGAGACTTCGAAAACACCGGACTCGGCGGAATCTCTTGGTCGTTTTGGCTTTCCAAGCCGCTGTCGGCCGTGACGCTTCCGTTCAGCCTTTGGTTCCCGTATGTTCGTAATAAATAAGCCTCGTATTGTTTCTGCAATTAAAAGTTTTAAGAGTTAAGAACCCGACTATTCTTTAAATAAGAAGTTTAAACTTACTCTGAGAGTATTGAGTCTGTCGGTTTTTGCAGAAATTACGGTTAAGCTGTTGTCGACCTTATCCAAAGCCACCAATATTCTATTATTCCTTTCATCCCTGGCCTTTTGTTCTTGAAGGAACTCGACGTATCGAATCCTCAGCCTATTGATGCAAGCTTGATGCCTGAAATAGCAATGCGCAGAAACGAAAAATATAAGAAACCCATCGTCTAACGCGCATAAAAAAAAATGCACAAAGAAAGTGGAGTAACGTGGGCTTAAAAAAGGTTAAAATTTTATTTTCCTGAATTTGTTTTTCCCCGGCCTCTTAATGCCTCATCGACACGAGAAGATGGCACTGAACTGATTCGTGCTATGGTGAAGTTTGCAAGGTCAGAGCTATATCACCGTCGGCGAGCTTTTCAAGAAAAAGAGGGAGACGCGACGGAAGATTGTCGTGGGTAGGACGCCTTTCGTGCTCCTCGACTCGCGATCAATAAACTACGGTGGTATTTTAGTATTAAAACTTGCTGAATGACATTTTTTTCGTCTTTCTGTGTCATCGAGCTGCATGTCGCCGAAATGTTTGTGTTCGAGTTAGATCGATCGACCTATGAAAATCGTGCTATCGCGCGGAGCGCATCGTTAGTCGTTATATAGCTTTGATAAAAAAAAAAAATTGAAAACTGATAGCGTATCTTTGGTTTGGCTTTCGTATTTTTAGAATAAATTTTTAAAGATAAAATTGAGAGATTCTATTGTTGAATATAATGGAAGGATAAATGTCAATTGCTACGCTCACCTGTTTCGAGATTCTTGAACCAAAAGATTGAATCTCTCTTCCAACCTAATTCTTTCCTCCTCGCTGAAAAATCAATTGGATAGAATTGAAATTAGTCGAATGAAATAGAAGCAGCAGTTTACGCCAAGAGAGAAGTTTTTGAATTTACCTCCTGCGCAACTTCTCCTGCAGGTCCAGCATTTTTTTGTAATGATTTTCATAACCGTCGTAGATCGGCTTCATGTTATAGCGCCGAGTCAGCAGTCTCTTTGAAGTTTACATGTTTGCATTGTTGAACAAAGAAGGTTTAGCGCTCGAATCAATGAGCGATTAAAAGGGCACTCGCTCGAATAATTCGCGATTTTCACGGAGCACCAAGCGAGAAAAGCTCGGGAAGCCGTGCATGAAAAACAAGTGAAACGGCGAGTCTCTCATGTTCCGCGATCGCGCTTCGGAGCGACGCTAAAAGCAACTGTCGCATGCGACGTCGTAACGCCAGGAGAATAGGGGGTGCTTCACCGCCCGGGGGGGTTAGACATACAGGTGTTCTACCCCACTATTTCGCCTACAGCACCGCCGCACACCTGCCGCGTACAACTCCCCGCGGCCGCATGTTAGTCTATCAACTTCAACAATCACTCCAACTGCCGACCGTAACATTATTTAAATAACGTGCAATTTTGCGTTTCTTTCGAGCGCTCGCGTGAACTTTCACGTTCCATTGTCTGACGGCTCGAGAGTTCGGCTTTCTTTGATGAAAATTTATAAATAGCCCACACGATAGGCTGCTTACTGACGTCAGCGCTGGAAGGCATTTTCGGACCTGCTGGATTTTGCAATTTCGTAGCTATTGGCTGGAGTTGATTAGAACTGATAAATTTAGAACGTGTCTAGTTAGTCGTAATCGCGTGTTAATGGTAAATTCAGCTTTGAACTTTACTGGCTTTCTTGTTTCGTTAACTTGCTTATACGAGCTTGGGCCCACGATAGACTTTTCAATGATTCACGCGACGCTGAAAAGAGGAAATGCAATTTGTAATTAACTTTCGATGCAAAAACGATGCCGTAAATTTTGTTGAGAATGAATTTAACAATGTTTTTAAAATACTTTTTTTAATCAGTATAAAAAGACTATTTAAGTACAGCTAAAAATCTTATTTTCTATTTACATAGTGATTGAGTTTGTTTTTTGTAAACTGCATGCAAATGTTCTGTCAGTTCTGGAGTACTTTCTGTAGACATGTAAATAGTCTGGTGTAGTTCATCTTCTACAAGTTTTAATTCACGTTTTATCTGAAAAATTAAATCATTTTTTCAAAAAACTATTATAAAAGTATTGATTACAATTATTTTTAAATAATAATTTTAATTAAAAAAGTATTTTCAGATTTATGGACCACTTTACTTGTAAAACAGCAGGTGGTTTGGAGCCTTCAGTTTTTCTTGTTACGCTCGTGCTCTTTAATTGAATTGCTTCATTTACTACTTCTCCTTCTTCAATAGTTGTTAAACCAAAGTTATGGGCCACAAATAATGATACTTTATTTGTGTTTGGGACTATTTTCAGAAATCCAACTTCTCGATGCATAGGAGTTTTCTTTTCAGAATGCCAACTTTGAGCAGTATAATTTAACATTGGCTGACCTATAGATAAAAAAGTAATTTCTTCCCAATAGTTGAATGGTTTTATTGTCGGAAATTTTCCAGCACCAGCTTCAGCACGCCAAATGCCTTCTAGCCAAGCAAGTGATTTTAGAGCATTGTGCATTGGTAATGAATTCATTTCTGTCATTTTGTAAAATAAAAAAAAAAGTAATTTGAAGTCTTATTTCTAAATGTGCACTTTAATTTTTATTAATTATTACGGCGAAAATTTTATAATCATACCGGCACTTTTGTTTTGATTGTTGGTCCTTTGAGGTTATATTAATAATTAAGAGATTTCTTTAGAAGTAAAGATATAACTAACAAAATCCAATAAAATAATCAAAACTAGTATCCAGGCAGTTTTTAAAAACATATAACTGATTTTAATTCATATAACTGGTCTTGTGCTTTTAAAAGTAACGTTCTCAAAATGTAAACAACAATAACTACAATAATAGATTGATTCGACGATTCGAATTTAAGCTGATTTCGTACTCTATCGGGCATGCAGAGAACTATATATATTAAAATTTCATTTGAAGAAAAAAGAATACATTTTAACTTAAATTATCATTTTTATCATTGATGAATAATAATTTCTATCAAAGTAGTAAATTAAAAAAGTTAAATCTCTTATGATATTATAAAGCAACATTAAAATAAAACGTGATAATTTAATTTTACATAATTAATTTAAATATTTTTAATTCTTCAAAAATTTCTATTGGCTTTCCTCAAAGAAGACAAAATTTGAAAATTAATTATACGTAATTTTTGAAAATTTACGCGACTTCTGTGCTCCATTTTTATTATTTTCACTCTACAGACGCTTAGCATTGGTTGATTCATTTTTGATTTTCTAATCATAAAATAGAATCTAACAGAAATAACAAATAGCAACGCGCAACCGTGCAAGATCACGTGACGCGTGACTTTATTCCAGTGGACCAGTGCAGAATAACCCTAAAGTGTTTAAACACGAGGAATGGCCGAATATTGCAAACTGCAACGTAGCCGCAAATGTTCTTTCCGGTACCGTGCGGCTGCTTATAAGCCACGTGGTTGCAGCAATTGGGCTGTCATTAGGTAATTTACACTATTCGGTTGGAAAAATTAATCGCTGATAAGCATAAAAACAAAAAATGCATATGTCCGACTTAAGTGCAAAGTGTTCCTACAATATATATGTAATCTGTTGCAGGGATTAACCTGACAGCTGAACACCAGTTAAGATGGACATAGCCAACTTAACTCTTGATGATGAAGAGGAGAATGGGCAGACCCAGCAGGAAGAAGAACCTATACATTTTATTCTGCCCGTGGTGAAGACCAATCCTGATGGATGGGGTCCTTGCGAACTGCCAGAACAATTTAGGGATATACCTTATCAACCGTACTCCAAGAGTGATCGTCTTGGAAAAGTATGTGTTTATATTTTATTTTCTTTCTTTGGATTTGTATTCATTGATCTTACGTTTTTAATAACAGATTGCTGACTGGACTGCTCCAGCCTTCCAAGATAAAAAGTTTGCGAGTAAGTTCTTTTGATAAATATCTTTTACTTATTTTTTATGTAAACAAACTATGACAATCATTGCAATAATATTCTTAAATACTTCTTGTATGTGATTATTTGCGTACAAAGATTTTATTCTATTTTCCAGGAAAATATTCTTTTAAAATAGTTTAGATTAAATTATTTAAAATTAAATAACTTTTAAAAATGAATATCCTAACCTAGTGTAATTTTAGATATGCTTGTTGCAAGCTGATTTGAAAATATTTATTTTACTTTTAATGGTTAAATACTTGGAATTGTTCATTTAAACTGAAATTTAATATTTTCTTCATTATTAAAGTTATTATGTAATTTTAAGTATTTATTTGTGCAATTAAATGTAGTATTTGATTTTTAATTATTTATTTTAAAATTAAGATATAAATAAAAATTAATAAAAAAATTAAATTTATTTTTGTATTAATCATATATTTTCCAGACAAATATGCTTCTCAATTTGGTTCTGGCAGTCAATATACTTATTACCATGAAGAAGATGAATCAACCTTTCATTTGGTAGATACCTCTCGTGTACCTAAACCTCCATATCAGCGTGGTAGATTTTTCCGCAACAATCAACGTCTGCGAGGTGGTCGTGGTGGTGGCTTAGGTCAATTTCAATCTCTCAACAAACTTAAACTTAAGGATAAAGATCGCAAAGCTCAAGCTAAGCGATGGGGAAATCGACAAGGTTTTAGGGGCAAAAATCAGCCACCCCTTAAAATGCGAGATGCATCTGTTACTGTCAAACCAGACTGGGTCACTATTGAAGATATGGACTTTCCAAGACTTAGTAAGCTTACACTTCCTGGAATTAAGGAAGGAGAAGATATTACCCGCTGTGGTGCTCTGGAATATTATGACAAATCTTATGACAGAGTCAACGTAAAGAACGAAAAACCACTGCAGAGGATTGACCGTATCTTCCATACTGTCACCACTACTGATGATCCTGTCATTCGAAAATTGTCCAAAACTGAAGGCAATGTTTATGCCACAGATGCAATTTTGGCTACAATTATGTGTTGCACTCGCAGTAACTATTCTTGGGATATTGTTATTGAGAAGATTGGCAACAAGTTATTCTTTGATAAACGTGATAATACTGAATTTGATTTACTTACCGTCAACGAAACCAGTGTTGAACCACCACAAGACGATGGAAATTCTCTAAATTCTCCAAGGAATTTAGCCTTAGAAGCAACGTTTATCAATCACAATTTTTCACAGCAAGTTCTTAAGTCTAATGAACCTAAACAGAAATTTGAGGAGTCTAATCCATTTATCTCAGAAGAAGAAGAAGGAGAAGTTGCAAGTGTTGCTTATAGGTATCGTAAATGGGATCTTAATAACGGCATAATTTTGATTGCCAGGTGCGAACACGATGCTGTAATGCAAGGCCCTAACAACGAAATTCAATACTTGACCATCAAGGCTCTTAATGAATGGGACTCAAAGTTAGCAAACGGAGTAGAATGGCGCCGAAAATTGGACACGCAGAGAGGTGCAGTTCTAGCTAATGAATTGAGAAACAATGCCTTCAAATTAGCTAAGTGGACCGTCCAGGCCTTACTTGCTGGTTCTGATCAACTGAAATTCGGCTATGTGTCGAGAGCCAGCATTAGAGACTCTAGCAAACACGTTATTTTGGAAACTCAACAATATAAGCCCAACGAGTTTGCCAATCAAATTAACTTGAACATGGATAATGCTTGGGGAATTTTGCGTTGCATTATTGATCTTTGCATGAAACAGAAGGATGGAAAATACTTGATAATGAAGGATCCAAACAAGCCTATGATTCGCTTGTATGATATCCCAGATAATACTTTCGAAAGCGAAGGAAGCGAGGAAGATGAAGACGAGGAGGAACCGGTAAAAGACGCTTTTCAGAGTTAACAGAGTAACACTATTTTTATCGGTTAATTCAATATTTGTAAGTTTACTTTTATATTAAATACGTTTACGAGCAAATATTGCTAAAGTGAAAGAGATGTTAAAGAATAAAAGAGAAATATTGTCTTTACATTCATGTACGAAAAACTTTATTCATTAAAACCTTCTATAAACTTATTTATTTATTTATTTATATTTCAACGGGCAAATTTGCCCTTTACAAAAGATACAATAAGTATTGTGTTATAAAAAGATGTGGGTTGGTAACGCAATCGTGAGAAACATCCGGCTATACAGTTTCAATAGTTACTAGTTATAAAACGCTATAAAGTATCAGAATTTGTAGGAATGAGTTCTTTTATACTAATTTTAAATTGATAAAGTGGCTTTATGTTACGGGTAGATTACGGAATAGAGTTCAATAACGTTTTTAGTCTAAATACAGATGAGAAAAACTTATATTGGAGTTTGGTACACTGTTCATCAAGCAGACGCGGCTTTCTAAGTGAGTAGAAAATATGCCTGAGAAGAAACAGAGTTGATACAGCTGTACAGTTTATGAAATTGTTAACTATTTTGAATACAAAAAGAAGGTTGTAATAACGGTGTTGATGAGATATTGAGAAAGTTTAATTGGGTCATTAGGGGATTTAAAATTGTGTTCAAAGTAACTAATAGGTCTACACTGCTTGAAGGCAATGTACCTTAAAAACCTATGTTAATATAATAGATCCATATGTACAAATGGGTAACACCAAGCTTTTGTAAAGATGTACAATGGAGTGTAATCACTAAAATCGGTTGTTGTGCGTTGAATAAAAGCAATCATTCTTAATGCTTTACCAAGAACGTGCTCGATGTGCTCGTTAAAGGATCATGATTCATCAAGTATAATTCCGAGATCGGATATGTGTTATCCTAGGCCTATGAAAACTGATAAACTTACATTTCTTGAAATTAATAAGCAGGCCATTATCCGAAGACCACTGAATAATATTATCGATGTTACAATGAAGTCTGGAGGCATCCAGAGGACTAGATATAGATGAATAAATTTTAGCATCATTCGCATATACAGTAATATATTTGAAAATTGAATACAAACTTATTTTAATTAGCAGAGTCAAATTCTCTAATTACATACTTAATCTTTCTTACAGCAGCCGACGTTAGCTCATCTGTTATCTCGTAATAAGTAACAAATCTGGCTAAGTCCCTAGTCAGAGCTAATCCTCTTACAAGAATCCTATCGTCTTCAGCGTTATCTTTCACTTCTGTTAGCCTAGACGTAAAGTCTCTAGCAGTAATATTCTTAGAATTAATGTTCACCATCACCATGTTTGTCATAGTAGTATTCAAATCAACGGAAAAAGTTCTGGAATTCATGTCGTTAATAGCCTGAGCAATCTCGAAAGCTCGCCGGTGATCATTTTTCAAAAGCGGCACAATCTCGTCCAGAGCAACGATTCCAGCTGCAGCCAGAACTCCGACTTGTCTCATGCCGCCACCCAGAACCTTCCTAGTCCTTCTGGCTTTGTCGATGAAAGATTTAGTACCACAAAGTACGGAGCCGACCGGAGCTCCTAATCCTTTGCTCAAACAGAATGTAACGGAGTCAAACTTCTCGACGATTTTATCGACCGGCAGATTAGAAGCCACGGACGCGTTCCACAGTCTCGCCCCATCCATGTGTAACTTAAGATCTCTTTCTTTCGCGAATTCGGCTAACTGGTTAATCCATTGCTGCGGCACTACCTTGCCGTTTATTGTATTTTCGACGGTGACGAGCTTCGATATTGGCTCGTGGTCCCGATCACTTTTCATTTTTGACTCCAGCTTTTTCAAATCGAATGTGCCATTGGGATAGTTGGGTAACGTGCATACAGTTACACCGCCAATTTGCGCGGCTCCTCCTTGTTCGTGCAAGGCGATGTGCGTATCTTCGCCGACGTAGGCTTCGCTGCCGCGAATATCGCAGTGATTTAACACTGAAAAATCATTGTAGGTTTCAAATTAGTTTTTCTTTTTATCAGAATTATATTCAAACTATCAAATTTTAAGGTATTCTAAATTAAAAGTAAAAAAAATTATTTAATGCTATATTTATAAAAATACAGTTAATTAATAAAAACTGAAGCATACCAGAAATTAAATTCCCCATAGTTCCGGAAGTTACAAAAAGCGCAGCTTCTTTTCCCAAAAGCTTGGCAGATTTTTCTTCAAGTTCTGAAACAATGTTCGGAAAATATATGTCTGCATTAAACTTAAAATTCTTTTTTTTTTATTACTTTTAACAGTCGGATCTTCCATATAAACATCATCTCCAAGTTCAGCCTCGAACATTGCTTGTTTCATTGCTGGCGACGGTTTAGAAATCGTATCGCTTCTTAAGTCCACCAGCAAAGCCTGCAACAAACAAAATAAGTAAATAATTGATTTTATTCCACATCCGACCGAAAAACCCACTCTTTGTCTCTGATAAGCGGAGCGAAAGTGGCATATTTTTCCCGTAAACTAGTTTTGCGAGGCAAAAGTAAAATTTTCCGGGGCAAAAGTAAATTTTTTCCAAAAAAATTTAAAAAAATCTTGAAAATTTTAAAAAATTTAATAAAATTTTCAAGAAAATTAAACTATTGGCTACGCGAAACAATTGAGAAATTTGTCTGCTTTATTCTCATAATATTTTTTAAATACTATTAATAATATGTTAAAAAATTGAATTTACAAAAACTAACTCTTTATTTAAATTCTTTCCATTCATTTACATTTAATGTACATAATGTTATTTTATATTTTAATTACAAAGTAAACTAAATCTTTATTTACATTTTTTCATTTGATTATATATACATAATGTACACAAAATTATTATAGATTAAATCTGTAAATATATTCTTTTACTTTACTTTTTTTACATAAAGTTAATTACTATTCTTTTTCATTTTAGTACTTAATTATGAAAATGAATAATAATGTTATTAGAATTAGAAATGCTTAAAGACACTTTATCTTGATGCGATGACAGGAGAAAAGTTCTGTATATGTGTATTTTTTAGCTTCTGTAATTCCCACCTCCAATCTCGGTTTCTTTCGTTCTGGTTCCATCACTGCAGATTCAGAGTCATGTGAAGTTTCTTCAATAACATCAGAAATTACTTTGCTGGTCTTCCGCTTGTAATCAACAGACTCAGCAATGTAACCTTCAGCTACTGGTGTAGATTTCCAGTCTGCAAGTCTTTTCAAATCATCCATTTGAACACCTGTAATACAAATGAATTTATACTTTATATTAACGAACATGAAATATATTTCATATGTATAAAATGTGACAACTATT
>JAWWEM010050373.1:0-11671 GCA_035582935.1 Ormyrus thymus
ATGCTAAATTTATTTGTCACCGTTGAAAATGCAACATAAGCATACTAATTAGAAAAATGAGAAGCTCCATTTCCCCGACTGCGCTGAAAAACGCGGGCCCCGGACAATTTATTTACCGACAATTTACGAACTCCGCATTACTCGCTCACCTCAAGCAGATCCTCCTCCGCCACCCGGACAGGATTATAAATGCCCGAGTAGTAATTGCGTTCGCCTCGGCTTTTCTTATTAACCCGTTCTCGTAAAAGCTCCTTTAAAATTCATACCTTAGTAACAGCTCCGCGTATAACGAAATTCTTACGTCTCCCGCGTCGACGAGCCGCCCGACAATCGCGCTCCAATTAGCGTCTTTAACAAGCGCGATAATACCTCGCGATCAATCGCGCGCAGTCGCGGAAATCGGCTCTATCGACTCGAGTACAAAGAAGGAGAGGGACAGAAGCTCCTTTCTCTCTCTCTCTCTCTCTCTCTCTCTCTCTCTTCCCGGGACGAAACGCCCACTTCCGGCGGCGATCCTTCTGCGCACGTTCGCTCGTTTAGGCGAAACCGCAAAGTGAGGAGGAGTGCAAAATCATGTCAAAATTAAACTTTCTGTTGCTTTGAGGGGGAGAGAGGGGGGGATTCACCTGCGCGGAAGGCTATTACGAGACGAGCCGGCGGGCAGGGCTTTGTGAAAAAACGCGGGATTTTCTGGAGATTAGGGCTTTACGTAACGGCGCGCTTGTAAGGCGAGAGATGAGATCGGAGCCTGAGAGAGCTGCCGCTGCTGCTACCGCTGTTGTAAGAGGAGTACAATGGAGAGCTGCGCTCGATTATCAATGAATGATCGATCGCTCCTTTTCGATGAAACTCCTGTTTTCGCAGGGAATTCTATCAATCGACCGATTTTAAACCAAGCTTGCTACAATTTTAGGAAAATGGCTCTTAAAGTAATGAAGCGATTGCACTTTCAGCGATTTGGACAGTTAATCGAACTATAGAAATTCGAAGTAAGCAATTTTCTTTGATTTTTCATGCGAGAGTAAAATTACACTGCTACAAAATCTAAATTAATTCTTTTGTGAAATTTTTTTAAAAAAAAAAAAACGTTACAGATTTATTTCCCATTTGAATTCGAAGCATACTTTCCCCGCGTGTTTTTCTCACAGGGTCAGCTTTCTCCTGACTGTACTAAAATATTCGCATTTGAATGCAAAGCGCGAATAAAGAACTCCAGAAATCAATAGCCCAGTAGTTACTTAAGAATCAAGTTTTAAAAGCAGCCAGAACAAGCATTAATCGGCCGACACCCAAACTTGTAACGAAAACTCGGGAGGCAGCTCGGCAACTTTCCTCGGCGCACAATAAATCCACGTGCCCGAAATCGATCGCTAGAAAGTAAAAACTCCACCTGACCTCCCTCCCGAAAGGCCGCCCGTAAAGAGAGGAGGGAGAGAGCTTTCCGGTGCACGCAACTCCTCGAAAATGATATTATACACGCCGTAAGGTCAACTCCTCGGGGCCTCCACAACAATAGCCGCGGACTCGGGGAGCCATCAATCAAGGGGAGAGATTTTTCGAGCCGCGCAGCGGAAACCCAAGTGCGCGAGCGAGCGAGCGAGCGAGCCCTTTTTCTATATACACACCTATGCTGCGTGAAACGTGAACTTGAAAGATTTACAACGGGAAGATAGTGTTACGAACGTGACCCGACGGCTCTCTTTCTTTCGGGCCCCGAGCGAGCCGAGCGCGCGCGCGAGAAGCGAGAGCGGTACGTGGGTGCGATAAAAAGAGGAGGAGGGACATTAATTGCGCTACTCGCAGGTGCCAACAAGTCGATTATCTGATGCTGCCGCCAAGAGAAATAGCTCCGATTCTTTTCTGCTCGCGGGTTTCGGCGCGCGTCGATACGCGAGAGAGCCCCGGACCGGACTGGATGCCGGAGCTTGATACTGCGCGCGAGATCAGATGTGCCTCTGGGCTGTGTGTACGCTTTCTGCGGAAGCGCGAAGGCCGGGGAAGATCATCGGCGATAGATCGTTGGGCTGATTTTTTTTCAAGAATTTCAAGACGCTTCCAGACGTTCCGAGGGGTCTTAAAGGCAAAATTACGTGAGAAAATGGTTAAGAATTTAGTCACCGCTTTCACGTCGGTTTCATTACCTCCGTAAAAAGCATGTAATCCAAGCGCTTTATCACCCTCTCCAAAATTTCCTCGCGCGAAGCCGGGACAAAAACGCCAAGAATTTCCTTTCGAAAGCCGCGACCGGCAGCTCTCTCCCCCACGCGCCCCCCGAAAGAAAAGGTCGAAAATTAGAAAACTCGAGTTTTCCCATAACCGTCGGGCCGCGGCGATTAAGTCGCGGACGAAAAAAGGCAAATAAATCGCAAATTGCCGCGGAAAATAATTGCTACCTCTCCGCGGGCAAAGCGCGGCCGTAAAGTCGGGGGGGGGGAGGGGGTCCATTAAAAAAGTCAGCGCGGCGTCGGCGGCGCAGCGCCAAAAAGCGGGCCGCATTAACGACCCCGATTTTCCGCCCTTTAGCGCGAGAGAGACCGTGAGAAAGGACGTGTTGTGTGTCTCGAAGGATGATGCGCGGCGGAGGGGGAGGGGGGGGGGGGGTGGGGGGCAGCGGAAAATAAAATGGCGGAGCGCGCCGATAGGTCGAGTATCGATTGGAGCCCTCTCCGCGCCGCGGCGACGCGGACTGTGGCGACGCGGGCGTGAGTCGAGCGTATCAGGCAGGTGTATGTGCGAGCGGCGCGGAACGCGCACAACAGCCCGCGAGGGGGAGAGCCTGCGCGCACATGCGCCGAGAGGACGACGCCGGACGAGTGCGGCGCGACCGCCGCGGGAGCTTCCGTGCCGCCGAGGCTCGGGAGTGCTGCCGATGCTTCTGCTGTCGTGGGTATGAGTGCGTCCGCTGTTTCTTTGTTTCCCGTTAGTTTGTAAGATTGTTTTCTGGAAAAAGAAGACACTGATGAACGAATAGCCTTGGAAAGATACTGTTAACTGAATCTATAGACTTATCGCCATTCCGTGCGAACGTTCGAGAGATCCGACAACGAGAGCCCGTTTTCACCCATCCCCGAAACGCCAGGAGAGCACCTTAACAATCCCGAAAGGGATCTGCGAAAAGCAATCCCCCCCCCCCTCCCGTCGGCGGAGATTCGGGCCAATCGAGACCGCAGCCGGTCGCTCATCTTCTCACAATTACCGGGGAGTTGATTTTTCCCGGGCATAAATCGAGATTAGCGGCGCGCGGTAGGTCTCGGCTATATACACGCGAGCGAACGAGCGTTCGGCGGAGGCGCTCGGATTTCGAGCCCCCCCCCCCCTTCCCCGGCCGCCCCTCCACCCCTCCTCCCCGCCCCGCCGCGAAAGGGTTCGCAAGCGCGACGACCGGCTCGGCGCTGGGTGGCACGTCATCCTCGAGGCGCGAGGCAGACGAGTAACAGAGCTTCTTAGCTTACCGCCGCGGGGCTCGGATGTCCGCTAAGTCCTCCGCGCCTCTAACGAGGGCCTTCGTCGAGAGAGAGCCTTCGGGGGGGCCCTTTTCGCAGTCCTTCCATCCGCGTCGAAGGGCTCGCTCGCTATTCCCGAGTGTCCGCGGCAGTAGGCCGAGCGCGCGGCGTCGCGTGGCTTGGATGGCGAGCTGCCGTGGAAGTATAATAGGCGGACGCGTTACGCAAACGTTTTTTTCCCGGCTGTGTTCTTTTTTTTTTTTTTATTTTAAAGCAAATTGCGCCGTGAACTGACAAATAGGCAAATTATTCAGGATACGTGCAATAAATATGTCAAGCGAATTTCGCTGTCAATATACGAAAATAAGTTACTGAAATTTTCTTGCTTTTAAGCGCGTCACGTAATAATCAAGCGATCAAATTTAATTTACTGTTCACGATGGTAAAATTGAAAAAAAATTTCCCGCTCGTCTTTAATCATCATTCTCGCCGTAATTAACCCAAATTAACCGAATCATTTTTCGCGCGCAGTCCAAACTTAATTACTTTCCGAAATTCATCTTTGCCCCCTGCTTAATATAGACGTATCCAGCCTTCTAATTACCCCCTCCGCCCCCCCCTTCCTAAGTAAATGAATCGCCGCTTCTCGTCACCGCCGAGTGTCTTAGCCCACCAACAAACTTCTCGCATTAACGGCCGAATCCGCATCGACTCTTAATCCCCGGCGGCGCCTCGGTGCCACGGCAAAAAAGCGCCTAATTAGGGGTTTCCTTGGCACATTCACGCTCGGCCGTCATCAATCACCGCGGCCGGCCTTCCCGAGCGGCGATTTTCCCGCTCGTCCATCAAGCTCCGCCGCGAAAAATTCGGAGAAGCGCGTCGGAGCGGAGGCGAGCGACGACGACCCGGGCGGGGCCCAAATATTTTCACAGCCACGCGACGCGCCCATTGTCGGGGCCCGTCTCGCCGCTCCTTTTACGCGGATTACCGGCGAGAGGCGATTCTCGAAGAGGACGATAGCCGTCACCTGCCCGCGCCGCGTCCGACCGAATTTTCCACCTTTCGATCGGATCGGGACACGGCCTTCGCTCTCTCGGATTTTCCGCTCTCTCGCGCTTCTATCCGCTATCGGAGGATCGACCGAGCGGAGACAATGGGACGGGAAGATGCGATCTTTGGTAATTGCGTGTTTTTTCAGGCGGGCCACCGAGTTCATTTGCATATTCGAATGTCTTTATGGGCGGAGTATTGGGTTTGCCTGCTGATTTTCTGCTTTAGATACTTAGTTTGAATAATAATTAATGAACGTATTGATTTACATAAAAGGTGTTGGCTTTTAAACAGCTGTAAATGTCTACATTATCGTTCAAAGCTATCGTTTGTCCTTGTCTTTTTTCTATTAACACAATCTCATTGACCTTTAAAAAGTCCAGCTAATCTTTCAAATTACTCATATTTCCACTCTTAAAAATGTTTAAGCCTTATCTACTCTTCGATCAATAAGAGGTAAGCGTAGTTATCTCTTTAAACCGTAAAATTTAAATATCGATAATATTATTATGCAAACGTTATACTTTAATGGAAAAACTCTTTTGTCTCCGCTTTTCTGCTCGGAGTTTGATTAATACCAGAGAGGCTAAGAGCAGCGTTCGAAATTAAAAAATAATTTCCAGGCTCTCGTTCCTGAGAAGCGCCTATTAATTTTAGCAAAATCTTGATTCGAATCAAAAACTTCCTAGAACATGACGCACCGGCCACCGGTTCCTATTCCTCCGTCTCCTCGTTAAATCTAAATGGAAAATCTAATGCGCTATACCGCAGTCATAAGCTCGGGAGGAAAGCCCGGAGGGGGGGATCACTTCTTCTTTTTTTTTTTTTTTTTTGATCGATGCACCGCTCTCGGTTAGGCGTAAGTGGACACTTTGTATCGACTGTCAAACACTTTTTTCCAGCCGGGGATTTGATCGATCGCCGGCTCGAAAATTTCGATCGCGGCCGCAGCAGGTAGCAGTCGCGGTGGTAGCTGAGCTCCCAGCGGGGATCGCTGTAATCCATCCTCGACTTTTGATTTTTGGATCGCGAGACGCGCGTATCCCCCTTCTCCGAATTGCTACGTGCGCGGGACAAATCGCCTTTTATTTTTTCGAGAGGTGAAATCTGCATCGGAGCTTTTCTCTTTTCTTTTGTTCTTAATTAAGGGGAGTGGAGTCAATATTTTCGGGTGCTTGATCGACCGAGAGTCCGGTGATTGGTCTGCAATATTTCACAGCGGGAGGATATTTTATTCAGGCGAGGGAGCAGCGACCGAGAGATGACAAATGGCCTCGTTGGGAGGAACTTTGCTTTGGACTGTAAGTCAGAGAGACAAGTGCCGGAGTTAAGGAATTTGGAAAATTTTATATGTGGGAGTTCTTCCATTTGTACTGACAGTTGTTTGTTAAATAAAATTGTCAAAGAACTAGTATTTATTCAGATTCGCGCGTCTAATTCAACTCGCACAGTCCCGCGACCGCCTCATGGAATTCCGTCGAAATAATTGAGCAGCAATAAAAGCCAGCAGCTCGGTCTCGGTAAAACTCGCGAAAGCACCTCGAAGACGACGGCGAACTCTCCCGAGAATCGTGCGCTCCTCTCTCTTCTCCGGGCTCTGCTCTCTGTCTCTCTCTGTCTCTCTTACAAAGGGATCGATATCCCGGCGGGGATAAAGCCCGTAATCCCGGCGGCATCTGCGGACCACCTGCAGTCTCTCTCTCTCTCTCTCTCTCTCTCTCGAGCGCGCGCGCGTTTTCGCCGCCGAGCTGCGCGCACAATGCGCGAGACTGCCTCCGGCAAATATTTGGACAGCGCCGCGCGGCTTTTTCCCCCATTGTCGCTTCGCGAGGCGTAGAAGCGAGAGAGATCCACCGGTTTTGGCGCGCGCTGGCTGCCGATGATGCGCGAGAGCCGCAGTCAATGAGCCGACTGATTGATCGCCGACTGACGACGGGTGCCCCGGGGTGAAGACGGGCCGCAGCTCGGCCCTCTGGTTGACACGCTTCGAGGCGACGCGCTAACGATTGGGAAGAGGCACCCGGTGCAGAGGAGACGCGCCTGTAATCGAGAGCATTTTTAACGCGTCGGGACGTTAGCGGTCGAATGAATAAAGTATACGCTTAACTTTATTTTCATTTAATTAAAGGGTACGATCTAATTAATTTAGCATACAATACCGATCGGAAGAGTAAACGGTACACCCCGAGCCGCTCACGGCATCACTTAAAAGCGAGAATAAAATTTTCATACACCGCGGCACTTGGCATTAACTTAAACGAAAGCTTCCCTCCGAAGCGGCACCTCCCCCAATTTCATTTAAATTTCAAAAGCAAAAATTTAATAAACGCTCTCTCGGGCAACGCGAGAGAGAGAGAGAGAGAGAGAGAGAGAGAGAGAGGCCCTTCGCTGCCTCATTAATTACGAAAATTGAAACGATTCCGGGGCATGGCGTGCGGCTCGCGCGTTAGTATAACGCAAGACGGCGCGCGTGCGCGAGGCAAAATTAATAGGCGCGCTCTGCCCGGGCTAATTCGCGCCAATTCCGAGTGCTTAGCCCCGCTGCCGCGCGAAAATTATAATCGACGGCCGAGCACGCCCCCCGCCGCCGAGAAGGGGGAAGGAGGACTCGACGATCGGGGGGAGGGGTATATTAGGGAAATTGGAGGGCGATGGGCATGCAGATTCTCGGCTTAATTCCTCGGCCTGCACCGCGAGGCGCTCTCGGTGAAAGTTTCCTCAGCGAAGAGTCCCCTTTATCGTCGTTCGTAGCTCGGACTCCTGCGGCAGAGAGTCCCCGCTTATCTCCTCGCGAACAAAGCAGCTGCCGTGGGCTGCCTCGCGCGCGATTCGCCCCGGGAGTGAGAGATCTCGGAGTTGTACTGCACCGGCGGGACGCTCGTTGCGAGAAGTCGCCTTAGCCCCGGCAATTAATCAATCGCGCGCCGAAGGAATTCCGTTTCGCGCCCCTTCCACGCAGGAAGCACGAGCAATTGACCTGTCGCGAGGAGACAATGCAACACGACGCCCGAGTCCGCCTGCAATCCCGGCCAATTTGAGAGAGAGAGAGAGAGGGAGCTGCGGGCGAGACTTGCGAGAGAGAGAGCCTTTGTCCTGTCGAAAATCGGACGAGTCGTGCGCCGGTAATTGATTTCGCGCTACGCGCCCCCGTCGGGCATTGTCTTTTCTGTTGGTTTTGCGTGCGCCTCCTCGTGAGAGGTGAGCTCCCGCTTGCGAAAGAATCGCTTTCGATGCTGTCTGGCGGCGGTGTCAAAAGTACTTATTTGACCAAGTTCCTCTCCTTGTTGCGATCGATATGTAGCTGAAAAATAAAGGGACAAAATTGAATTTTATAAGACAGGTGCATTGGCTCCCGTTATCCTTCCAACGTGTCGCTGCAATTCCTCAAAAACGACGTTTTAAACGTAAGCTTTCCCTCTCGCGCTCGGCGGGAATATTCAAAGACTTTTCAGCGTAACTCGGCGGCTATAAACTTAACAGACTATTATTTATCAAAACAGTTTGCAGCGTATTTATCCGCGTATCTCTCCGCGCTCGCCAACCGGCAATTTCGAGAAGGAGAAAAAAAACGCGTTTAAAGACACGCTTCCAAGTTTCCATTAAATATTCCGAAAGCTACAGGCCGGCGACATAAAAGTGAACTGTCCGAAGGCCTCGCCTGCATTTTTCTCTCCCCTCCCTCCCTCTCTTAATTAGGCGTTGAACTCGGAGGTGAAACGTTCCGAACAAAACGAAAGATACTCGAACCGGTACGTAAATTACAGGTGGGAGAAGGAGAGAGAGAGGGGCTCCCGGCAATTAGCTCGGAGGAATGCCCCAATTCCTTCAAAGTACCCCCTCGATGCTATCGCCGGCGGATTTTCTTCCCACCTTGGAAACGCGAGTGCGCGCGCGCGCAGATTCGTATCGCGAAGGCGAAACGATCGCTTTCCTAACAAATTTCGCTCGCCGCGCGTTCGAGCCGTTCATTTGAATTTTTAACCGACAATTTGTCGAGCGATTACGGAATTATATTTGCACTGGCCTCGGGGCGGGCCGCGGGCGGGATGAAAAGTTATTTAAATGCTATGCGGAATTCGTTCGGTCGGGGCGAGGAGTCGAGACGCGATACGTCTTTATTATTGCGCGCGCGCGCAAGCCACGAAAATTCTCACAGTTGTTTGATCGTAAAACTGCAAATGAACGGATAAAGGATCACTTACGTTCTACTTCATAATATTCGTTTCCTACATTTTACAATATTCCGCGGCGCGCAGTCCGCAGCGCAGATTGGACAATTTATATAAAATTGATACATTAAAATGCAGCGTATCGCGGCCGTTTGAAAATCCGATAAGGAAAGGAATGCCTCGCATCTCCGGCCGGAACTCCTCTTTCCCATTGTGCGATGCAGAAAATCCATTTAAATTGTTAAACGTATTGATAAAGCAAAAAGGCTCGATTAGCCCGAGCCGTTGGAATCGCGAGTCTCTCTCTCTCTCTCTCTCTCGCAGCATAAAGTCATAAAACGATTCGCATTTAATCTATCCATCAGGCCGGCCGCGTCCGAAAATAAATCTCCCCTCGCTCTCGGGGCAGTACTCCGGGCTCTCTCTCTCTCTCTCTCGACTCGGCCCGCGTTCAAAAGCCGCTCATTGATCCATAAACGATCATGCTAATCGAGCCCTCTCTCTCGCGCGCGCGGCCGGCCGCTCTCGATCGAGGCGCTCGATCGGGCCGCTCGTAAATAGTCGGGCGGCTCCGGAGAAAGGGGCCCTAAGACGACAGGCTCGATCGGCGGCCGATTTCGCCGGGGCAAAGAGGTGCTCTCGCGCGCGATGATATATCCCCCGTCGATAGGCATCGCCGAGGTGTCCCGAGATATCGGCTACGTGAAAACCGCGGGGCGGATGTGTCGGAGGTAATTGAGGCCCGGGGTCGGCGGCGGGGTCAGCCGCGGCGCACCGGAGTCACGAGTCACGAGAGAGAGAGAGCGCAGGAACAATGCTCTTTCTTTATTCTCGCCTCCGAGCGAGCTTCAAAGGAGCGCGCGGCTGACCTTTGTGCGACGCAAGTGTCGTTGCACCGCCTCGGAGAGGAGGCTCTGATTAGAGGACGGATGTCCTTAACGGGGCAGCCGCTTTTGTCCTCGCCCACCGGGAAGTGCATTACTGGCAGTGGCTGCTTCATTTTCAAATTGCAACTAAGACACTCGTCGAAGGAGGCGAAGAAACTTCTCTCGATCCCCCTGAAATAACAGACGCGGTCGAATTCGTCAAAGCCACAAGCACTTACGGCTCCCCCGGCGGAAATCCCAAGCGCATTCACATATCACTCTTGACTTCCCTTCCGCCTGGCTCGTCCCGGCGTCTCTCGCTGCGTCTCTCCCCGGCGCGGCATCCCTCTCTCTCTCTCTCTCTCTCTCTCTCGCGTTATTAGATTTGATCCGCGGCTCAGATTAACATTGGAACAAACGTTATTTATGAGGCGCCCGGTCATTACGGGGCTCCATCTCTCGGCGCTCGTGATGACCCACGATATTCGCGCGTGCACAGTCGGAGAAACTCGCGCGTGCGCGCGTTTAATCGGCCCATTAAGCGCCGATTTTTCATTATACGACTCTCCGCGAATTAACGATAATTTAAGAGGGACGCTTTGAGCCATCCATTACCCGAGCCCTCCTGAGTTAGGTTGACGCTGTAAATACGCTTGCCCGGGCATTTTCTCGGCCGATAGATGAGCCGCCGTGATAGATTGAATTTCCGATTGCGGAATTTTCAGATTTTAAGCTCCGCCGCTCGGCGATGATTTATCTCTCTCGCCTTGTCTTGCAAAAATTAGCGGAGGCTTTATATATATTTATTTAAAAGCCCCGGCTAAAAGTCCCGAGATTGATTTCGCTCGCTTTCCGAGGCTGCAGCTAATTCGGCAACGCGATTGAATTGACTCTCGTCCCGAGGGGGCCTCCAATTAAACTCGATTCGCTGGCGATAAATTTATGATTTTTTTTTACCGAGCACCAACAGCTCAATGCAGACCCCGACTGTCGTCGGGGGCACGAAGCTTGTAAACCCGAGCAGCGTGTATACAAAAGGCTCGAGATCGCCTCGGCGTCGAGAGCGGAGCGCCAGTGGGAAAGAAGTGCAGCATCGGTACGGCGCGGGGGGATCTCCCACGCCAGGAGAGTCGGCCGCCGGGGCAATCGAAGACAAATTAGCGTTGCGTGATGCGCGTTGATCCTCCGATAGCGGAACATCGGACACGGTACGTAAGCATCGTTGCCGGCGCATTCCCGACACGATGTACAACAGTGTCCCTTTCTCCTCTGCCGTTATGCCGCCGCCGCCGATATGAAGAGAGAGAGAGAGAGAGAGAGAGAGAGAGAGAGAGAGAAAGAGAGAGGGTGACACGGCATCCCCCGGACGAACCGCAGCTCGGAATTTCTGGCGCATTTTTCGCTCGCTTTTCCCACGAGCCGAGGAAACACCGTAGCGCGTAATTGCCGCGATTAGATTTTTTTTCTTTTTTTTCTTTTTTCAACGATTCCGCGGGAGAACAATGAAGATCGGACGATGCGCCGGGTTTGCGTATGCAAAACGCTCCGAACAAAGCCCGGGAGGAGGCGTCTATCGAACGAGCGAATCGACGGTGAAAAGGCCCGGCCGGCTCGGAGGTGTCAGAAAGTAACGGGATTACAGGTGACTTCGGGAATTGATGACTCGGCGGCGGGGCTTTTTCCCCCAAATCTGGTTAGAGGCAGGTACGTAAGGCGTCGATTATTGATGATTAAGGATCGCCGGGGCCCCGCGGAGTCGATAGGCGTGTCCGTGCGATTCCCGGATGTCGGCAGGTACCTCGGACAATAGCGGGCATCGAGGGCCGCCACGGCTCGCTAAACAAGTGCGAAGGGATTAACGAGGATAAGTCGAGTTTTGTTCTGCAATATTTTTACAGTCGGAGGGGGGGATTTGACTGCTTTTTCCACGGAACGACAAGTTCGTCGTGGATAAACTGAAAAATTTATGGAAAAAAAAGAGAACGTTTTACTTCGATTGTACTTTTCGTTTTGTATTTCGTTTACTTTTCTTCAGAGGCCCCCTGCGGCTAGGACTAACCATCTAATACACTGAGAGAAGAAATCTAGTAAAAATTACAAATAATCTTGTAAAAATTGCCATACTGGCTAGTAAAGCCACCAC
>JAWWEM010050374.1:0-11666 GCA_035582935.1 Ormyrus thymus
CGCCGGCACAGAAAAGGAACGAGGACCGAGGGCGAATCGCTCGCGCACACGCGAGCGCCGCGTACGTGTGCGAGCTGCATTAAATATGCGGCGTCACGTTTCAGACGTAGGCCGTGCAACGAAGAGCCTTTAAGGGCTCGTGAAGGATTTACGATTCTTTGCTTTTCATGCGCGCCCGCGCGCGCGCGCGAGAGAGAGAGGGAGATTCTGTCGCGGGCGTGACCCCTCCGCGCGCCTATCTATACATTCTTCCCCCCCACCCCCCCCCCACCCCCCGAGTAGGACGTTTTATATATATAAATGTCCCCGTGTGAGTGACACGCCTTCGCAATATCGCCCGTCATAAGATCCACTTAACGCCAGCATCACGACACTCGTATTTTCGAGTATCGCTCACTTACGCTTTTTGCCGGGAGGGGGATGATAAAGAGAACGAAGGAGGAAGAGTAAAGAAAAATGAAGAGAGCGGGGGCCGGGGGGTGGCTTTCTCTTTGATGCCTATTAGCAGCCGAACGGAGCCGCATTGTTGGGGGCCGACGTTTTTGGCGAGACGTCGAGTGTCGTTCGAAGGTAAGAGCTAGAAAGGTATATTTCGTTGCGATTTCTCGCGCCTCGTATTTTACTTTTCGCTAAAAGCGCCTAACTCGCGGGAGTTCCCCTTGCTTATGGTTAAGCTTAATTACAAAATTTGAATGCAAAATGCGGTTTTGCTTTTAAAACTTATCGTAAATCTCAAAATTCGGGATTCTATTTTTCAGGCACCTCATTTTTCAAAATTACTCCCTACATATTTCATTTTTCTAGACTCAAAATGCCACGCAGATAAAGACGATGGAAGCTTAAATAAGAAAGCGTTGGTCTTTAACTTTTGTAAAAAATCTGAAAATATATACTAAATGAACTTTTTGATAAAATGTATTAAACTGATTTAGTTTAATCAAGCTATACATTTAATAAAATCACAAAAGGTTTAGGGCAGAATGGAGCCGGATAAAAAGGGTTAAAAAATGCAAACTCTAGTAATATGTTAAAGTCGCCGGTGTGTCGTAAAGATTTCAAGTGCGATGTACTTTCCGCGGCGCCGAGTGACAGAAAAATTGACCAGGGGAAGCGAAAATATATAGTGTCCGAATTTTACAGGGTTCTCGTTTGTGGTTAACAGCGCAATTGACCTGCGGACGAAGCGAAGAATAAAGAAGGGAGAGTAATTTGTATTTACAAAAGTCCCTAATGGGCTCTGAAACGGGAGTAGCCGCTTTTTTTAAATTTATAATTATTGCGTGTGCGTGAAAATTTATATTTTAAAGAAATGTATAATGGAATTTAGAAAGAAATATAAATTTCGAAGAGATGAAGTTTAAAAGTACATATTTTTCTATTTATTAATTAAAATTAAATCCTTCAAACGCAGAAACTCACCATTTGAAGATATAAAACAGAAGAGTAATATAACTTATTGCAGAAGAAAAAATTGACTCTACTGCGATAAGATAATTTAATTGATTAAATTTTTCAATCTAGTAGATATACAAACTTTGACGGCAGCAAAATGTATCTTTGCAAAATTAATAACTTTTCTTACATTCCTCAATAATGATTCATTGGAAAACTATTTAAATTAATCGTTCGATAGCTCTTCCGCGCAAAATAAACGCGACGATAGATTTTTCCCCAGAAGAAATTAAATAGAACGACAAGAAAAATTTCTACCCCCGCACCTTTGAAAAAGGAACCGCACGAGAAGCTTATCATAAATTTCCCATTCCTTCTCAATTGAGAGTTATTTTAAAATGTGTCTTACCTCCTCCCGTGACGAAAATTTTCCTCACGATCTCTTTAAAGTGCAGTCCCCATCTCTCCTTCCACCCACAAATCAACATTTCATATGAGCCTCCGACGGTACCTACTTCTACCATCCGAAAAGCTTCTCCGGCCTGAGATTTTACATATTGCTCCTCCCGAACGTGTCCGGTTAAGTGTAATGAGATTTGCTGATTTTCGCGTAACAGTTCAGGACCGACTAGCAGATTTGAAACGGCATTACCTGCGAAAATATTTCCTTGTTGAAATCGAGAAAATTCGCGGACTCGGGAAGAAAAGCTTCGGCGAGAAGAGAGAGAGAGAGGGAGAGAGAGAGAGAGAGAGAGAAAGCACAATCGAGCTCGAAAGAAAAGCAGAATCGGAAATGGTGGTAGTGCTTGTGCGTGTAGCGTCGAAAGAGAGATGCAAAACAAGAATCTTCAGAAGAGACGAAATTCTAAGAACGCAAGGATGTGAAAGAGAGACAGAGACGCGAAATTGATCAAACAAAAATAAATGCAAACAGGCGAGCACAAAACAGAGGAGATACCCGGTAAAAAGGCTGGAGAAAAGCAAAAGAAAACTGTCAGTAGCATGAGGAAGGAAAGAAAGACAAGATATTGAACCGAGAAGCGAAAAGGAGAACAGTAGAGTTGAAGGAGGCAGACGGCAGAAAGGAAGCGGCAATATTAAATGGAGACGAAATGGTAGTGAAAATGGAAAAGGCAGATTAAGATCCTTGTATACATAGTTGCGCGGTAATTCTACGAGTGAAGTAAGTGTAAATTGTCAAATAAAAGGCGTTATAAATTTCAGTTCGTTTTTAATATTCTTTCCTTATGAATTCTGAAAATTAACATTTGAATTTCGACTATTTAAAAAAAAATATTTCAAAATCCAATTCGCGGATGAAAGTTTTGTAAAATGATTTTTTAAATAATTTTCAATCCGACTTTTTATGCACTGCAAACGGACATTTCAAACGCACTTCGTACGTACTTTTATCACGGCTGTATTGATTGCGTATTTTAAGGCTGGCAAATATGATAATCAACTTTTTACCTCCTTTTTATTCCAGCCAATGAAATCGCATTTATCGAGGCTTCACTTTTTCCAGTCCGCGCTTACTTATATTTAGCTTACATCGACTCGTAAAAAATTGTAGTTAAAAATTAACACACCGTGACTCAAGAACATCACAAAAAAAGGTATAAGAGGAAAAGCAGAACTAATTTTGGTGAATTTAATTGAGAAATAGATGAATACTTTTATATAAAAGGAAGATCTCATCAACACTTAATGAGTAATAAAAGGTTTCATATGTTGCAACTGGCTAAAATTGGGTCAAATAATTACTGCCGATCGATATACAGCACATATATCATAATTATATATAATTTAGGCGACGAAATCGACAAGACAATTTTACGAATTCGGAGCGGAAACTAAATTTTTTAATTAACAAAAAGTATATTGCAAAATGAACTAAGCAACAAAGGAATCATTACGAAGAAAGAAATCAATACGATTATGATAATAACCGTAAAAATATCTATTATTTATTAAAGCACCCGAACAGTACGCGGAGCTCGTCGTCGAGACAAAGTTTCTACTTAACTGTACTCCCCGTAACTCTTTCTCATTGGTTAATGGCCGGGAAAGGATCTTTTCTTTTTCCACATGTTTCACATGCAGTTAGCGTTACGTAGCAAAAACTTGCAGCCCTCCCAAATAGGGCCGTATTCGTTTCATTTAAGTGAATCCCCGACAACACTCCCGGCGGCCGCCGGGAAAACTTTAAAATTGCGCCCCGAGCGGAGAGAAAGAGAGAGAGAGGGAGCCCCGGAAGAGGCTGGGATGATGGTCAAGGGGCGAGAGAAAGTCGAACGCACAGGCAGAGATGTAAGGAAGCTAAAGTGCCGCGAGGGAGGCAAAGTCAAGCGCGAGGCGGGAGGGGGAGGGACGTACGGCTAGACAAGACGATGGCATACTTGACGGCCGGGACAAAAGACGAGGGAGGGAGGAGGACCGAAACTGAGGTACTAAGCGATCGGCGAGGTCAAATGAAACGAAGGCTGCGTTTAAGAGCGAACAGAATCGATAGACCGGACTGGCCTCGCTACCCTGAACTGTGTAGTTCAGATGTGGGTCATACCGCTTGCTCTCTCTCTCTCTCTCTCTCTCTCTCTCTCCCTCTCTTTCTCGCGCTCTTGTCAGTGCATTCTCCCTTTTTTCCGCGTCTCTGTTCTCTCGCCGTGCTTTTTTCCACTACTCATCCCCTGGCAAGGCGATAAATGCGTTCTCATTTGTCCGCACGTGTACATGCCGTGTTTTTCTGTTGTCTTCTCTCTCTCTCTCTCTCTCTCTCTCTCTTTCTGCCTCGGTGCAGCAGGCTTTTTCTCACTTCTGTCCTGGGAACCGACGCAGCTGGATTCAATAAATTTTTTCGAGCGTCGTTTAAAGACGTAATGAACGCTTTTGTTTTAGGAAATACTTTAATTCTTGAGATTACGCCAATTTAGGGGTTTTAAGTTGTACGTATAGGATCGTCAACAACTATTATGCAGCTGATTTAACTCTGCACTTTTAACGCTAATAAAATAGAAAACTTTTCTTAGTTGTTGTAAAAGCGAAGTTTTGCGTTTGAAGTCTGTTACGAATTTTTAATATAATAAGTTAATGTAATAATGAGAATTATAGAAGAGTTAGAAACTAAAGTAAATGTAAGTCAGACAAGTTGTAAAAATTAATATCACATTTAGTATACTGTGAATGTCGGAAAATTATTTAAAATATTAAATTTCTTCATAGAGCTGAATTCACGTATTCGTATATAGGATTAACCAAAATTGAAAACCTACAGCAACAATGTAAAAATTTTGGTTACAGATGAAATTGATATTTGACCGATTCTTTTATGAATTTCCAATACTTCAAAAAGTGATCCACTGTTTCAAAAAAGAATTCTGTTCAGCTGAAAATTAAACGTTTATTTTCAGATTGTGCAAGCAATTAAATTTCATACAAAAAATACTCTTATCCACAATGTCATCTCCCCACTTCTTACGCAAATGTTCTAACACTCGGGCAAACTCATAGTCTTCGTTACCAGAAAGCAAGTTCCCGTACGGCGCAAAAGTACATCTCCCCCCGTCGAAAACAAAGCGAGACAAATACGTACACCACGAGCGCGTCAGACACAAAGTCGCCCTAAAATTCCATCGAGCTGTTTCTCCGCGCTCGGAAAAATTGCGCAGCACGGCGGCTTGATCAAAGTATCCGAGGCAGAAAGGATCTCCTCCCCCCCTCCCTCCCCGCATCCAACGCGGCGGCGGAAATCGACAAATGGAAGCATAAAGAGGAGGAAATGCATCCAGGTATTGGCAAAGAGAGGCAGCGAAAGAGAGGAGGCTGGAAACAAGAGCGGAACGAAATGGAATTACAAAAGCTGGCGGGCGGCTTGCGAGCAGCTCTTCCCTCTCTCTCTTTTCTTTTTTGTCTCTCTCTCCCGTCTGACTGGCGCGCGTTTACGTTCGATTAGCGGCGCCTGCACGCGTCCGCGCGCGCGAGTCTCGTTAAACGAAGACGGGGGCTTGAAGGCTGCATACCCCGACGCACTCCGTTATGCGTCGAGTGCGTTTCACGCTTCATTAGAGCCCCCCCCCCCCCACTTGCCGGTGTAAAGAGGGGGGGGGGCGTCTGAGCCCGACGCGCGTAATTACATTTTTACGCGCCCGTACACAGCCCGACTTGCTAAGCGTCGTTTCAAGCAGCAGCGCTGCTCTTTAAACCTGCGGCGGTTCTTCCCTCGGTCGGCGGATGCCGTCATTAATTTTCGGCTGCTTTAAAGCGGCCAGTATTGTTTAATTGTACGAACGTCGTTGAATTGCGTTTCGAGGGGGGGGGAGAATCATTGCCGTTGTTTTTGGGAGGAAGTATTTGGGTATAAGCGAGGCTACCGGTTTGAAAATTTAGCCGAGCTGCACAATGTTTAATTAACAATCTAATTGCAAATGCCGCAATAGTCTTAATTGCAGGTCAACAGTATGGAAAGTTTCGGTCTTTATTAAGTTTTGTAAAATTAGACTAATCCTGTTTTCATTTGACTAACATTATCTTTGCAATCGTTTAAAGTACTATTTTACTTGACTTTTTACGCGGAAAAGAAATTGTTCTATAATACTAAGCGGATTATCGAAACTAAAGGCTTACTTGTCCTTTCAAGCTCTTCGTTACGGGCATTGATTCTTCGCGAAAGGTAAAAAGAAATTCTTCGAAAAGTTAGTAACATAGTATTCTTATTCTAATTTAAATTATAGAAATTTGAAAAAAAGAAAAAATCGCTTCAATAATAAAAAGACTTTGAGCCCGATTTAACCATGCACAAGACTCTGCAATATCATCTCACTAAATCGCTCGAATCATCGACGTTTAAAAAAATAAAGCGAAAAAATAAAACGGGGACTGCAATGTTTTTTTTTTTTTTTTTAGACTACGGCAACCTCCCTGTAAACAAAGAGCGCCCGGATGCTCGAAGAAAACGTCGGGATAAGCAAACTACTTAGTTTGCAAAACTGCGAGTTAGCATTGTCCCGGCCCCGCGAGGCTTCATTTTGGTATTCCGCCGCCGAGTTGCGCCCCGGCGAGGCAATAAGTTCCGTCGTTAATAGATTTTTCTTGCCGCGCCCGGGAGCCCCGAGCAAGAAACTCGCCTCGCGCGCTCCGCGCGGCCTTTGTCTCCTGCCTCCCCGGCTCCTTCTTCCTTTTCCTCCGTTCGATCTTTCGAATAGACCCCGAGTCCTCTGACCTACTTCGCCCGATGATCATTGCAAAAAAGATATCAGCTCAACAGATTAGCTTGCTTGAAAAAAGGACGAAGGGGAAGAAGGAGAAGAAGGGGTTTTGCGAGTTGCAGCGTTGAGTCGGGCCACCGGGTCGTAAGAAGCAAACTTTGAAATTGGTGCTAATGAGCGTTTGCCTGCGAGTATACGACTATTTTGTAATGATTTTAGCTCCACGCGCAGATTGAACGTAATAAACGAACGTTAAATTTCGAAGTAGCTGGCGATCGAGTTTGTCAATTTTCAAACTGCACGACTTTGATCAAATTTCACCGGTCTGAGCCCGCCTCTGCAAAACAAATCATTAATTTCGTTTAGAACAAAAATAAGCTGCAATTTCAATTTGAGCCGCTACAATTACTCGTTGAAATTTTACTCGATATTTACCATTCAGTTTCGACGCTCGAGCGTCCCCCCCCTCGAGCGAGATCCTTTAATTATTCGAAAAAGTTAATTGATCGAAAAGCTCGCGAGCGTCGAACGAGCTTGCAGAAATGAATCGCGTGCTGTGCAATAATCCGCGAGCTCATTTTTAGTCGGCAAACTGCGGCGGAACGACCCCAAAAACTAAAAAAGCGACGCGGAAAAAGAGAGAGAGGAGGACGGGAGGGAGTTTAAACCAGGCCGAATTCGAACGCTCGCGATAGTCCTGGACGAAGCGGGAAAATGCAATTGCCACTGTTGAATCAAATTAGCAGTTAACAAATTAACGCAGTTCTGACACACGTTGCGCCGAGCGAGAGAGGAAGCTGAAGAGAGCGAGGGGGGAGAGAGAGAGGGGACGAATGAAGCGGGCAGAGGCGCTGGTACTCTTCGGCCGATATTTGCCGCCAATTGAAATACGAGGTTCGCCCGCGGGGCATTTGGCCATCGACTACTTCCGTCCGAGAGAGAGAGAGAGAGAGAGAGAGAGAGAGAGAGAGGCAGAAAGAGGGAGAGCCCTATATCGATTTTATCTGCGGTGGACCGGCCGCGCGGCCCGTTCGGATCGATCGTAATTGCGGCTCATTCGGCCGAAATGCTCCTGGCCCGTACAAAGAGGAAATGAAAAGAGAGGCGAGAGAGGGAGAGAGAGAGAGAGAGAGAGAGAGAGAGAGCGCGGGAGGGGGAAAGGGCGAAAGCGTTGTCCGAAATTTCGAGCCGAGTGCCAGTTAACAAAAAGGCTTCCCTGCGGCCGCGGACGTTTGTCTTTTTTATATTGTTTTTACCGGCAATAAGCGACTTGGTCGTTCGGGACTGTACGGTTCGGCGTGAAACGGTGTGTAATAGTCGACGGAAAAAGCTGCTGGAGGAATTTTCGGGGCTCGGAATGAATGTACGGGAGTTTGAACGGGGGACCGATGGGCTTTTGATTCCTCGATTCGAGCGGGATAGGCGGAATTACCTGCATTTGTTTGGAGGAAAACAGTGAATAATTAAATTCTACGGCTTTTGTTAGTGTTTATTCTAGAATGCTTCTTTAGACGCTAAAACGCTAAGGAAACAACTAGAAATTTCGAGCATCTGATGCATGGCGGCAAGTTTCACAATTCCTACCATTAGGTTATGTTAATATCGAACAGCCTGGAAAAGCCGCGGCAAATTGATTTCGAAATTGTCGGATGCGCTAAACTTCGATGTGGCAAAACATCGTGAAGAACGTATAAAAGCAAACGACGAAATATTAGCCCTTAATTTTCGCGTTCCATTAAAACTTTCCCGCGGCCTCTCGCTTTTTCGAGCAGCTATTTTCGAGGCAAAAGAAAATGTTTGCGCCCCAACTTTTCCGCCGCTCTCTCTCTCTCTCTCTCTCTCTCTCTCTCTCGTTGCGCAGGGCCGCTGAAGCACACACTTTTTCCAGACGTCTAAGTTGAAGTCTACATTGACGGAAAGTGTGTAAAAACTGTTATCTCGCACTTGAAAAACAAATATCCTAACGCTCTCGGGGCATCTGACCCAACGCGGCTGTATCTACTGGAGCAGCGCGTTTTTGTACTTCGCGAGTAAAGTGCATAAAAAAATTTACTTAAAAAATCTTGTTTTCGACGCATCTTCGACCAATTTGAATTTCCCAGCTCGACCCCATTTACAATCGGGACGGAGCAGAGTATCAGTCACGCGCGGCGCTTCGCATTTCTCCAGACTCCGACGTTCTCCTCGAGCGCATATTTAATCAGGTTGATGATCCGAGAGACGCCATAAATACTCATCGGAATTATATCCGTCCAGGATCCGCGATCCCCTGCGGCGAGGGGCGATAACTTATGCGCGCGAGACGTCGCGGCGCGGAAAAAAGACGCGCGGCGGAAGAGAAATGTTTACAAGTCCGGGGAAAAAGAAGCGCGGACGGACAAGGCGGGGAGGGGGGGGGGCGGGAGAAAAATAAGGAGATCAATGAATTTCGGCCGCGAGGATTGATGGCAACAGATCCTCGACTCGCGCGAGGCGAGGATCAATCCGGCTGCCGGTCCGTCTCCTCCCGACGAGGGAGCCCGGGGGCCAGGGGACGCGAAGACTCCGAAATACTGGCTTTTCGACGATGCGGGTCGATGCAGAATTTACTGCCGCGCGATGAATGGAGGATTCATGCGATGTACGTCGAGCGCGCGGCTGTCCCCGCGGGAATTGATTCGGGACGCGCGCCGCCTACTTTATCATCGAGGGGAGCTGACGCGTTTATGCGACGTCGGCGCTTTGTGGAGTCATTAATGCCCAATTTGTCGCTGATTTTTTTTCGGTATCAATTTTCGGGCCTGGGCTTCGGCGGGCGAGCTCGCGTTTAGTTAGTATCTCTGCGGTACTTGATAATGAAATATTTATGTGGCCGAAAGATTATTGTATCGAATGGATTACAATTTATATTTTAGGTATTTATTTATAAAATTTATTAAAAAAAATAATAATAATAATAATAATAATGACTTTACTTTCACAGGAAAAATGTAACTATTCGCAAGTAAAAATTCTCTTTTTATTGTTCAAAATTTAATCCGTTAAAACGTATATATCGTTAATTTTATTTTCGCCAAAAAAATTTCAACTCCAAGCATCCCCTGACTTAGTTTCACAATTTTACCTGAAATACGTATTTTCAGCAGAGTGAAATACAACTCTTCACATATGTATATTCGTCTAATGAACTCTCTTTTCGAGAGAAAATTAAAGGCACAAAGCCCGTTAATCAGCAATACTTTCGGGAATTGCATCGTCGCAGAAAAAGTCTTTGTTGAGGAAAGGAGTCACCCAGGGAGGCTGATAGGCACTTCCGGCGTAATATTATTTTCGGCAGCGATGCGTGAAACCCCCTTATAATTCAATAGTCGCCTCACTCGAGGCTCCGGCCTCGACGTCAACTCGTGGCTGGCAAATAATCGAGGATGCCGAACTTCTGGATAATTAGTAGTCTATAGCGGTGGAACTTGCGGGTGGTGGAAAATCCCGTTATGGAACAAATGAAAGGAAAGGCTTCGTTTGTTTAAAGTGTTTTTATTCGGCGAAAAGAAGTTATCGATTCGTTAAAATCGTGCAATAGAAATGTGAACTTGTCAAAATTCCATTTTCAATATTTACTTTAACAAGTGCGCGCGCGAAATAAAGCATAATTTTTATTTAAAAAGAAGCTATTCGATACGTTTTTAAAGCTAAAATCGCCGAGTGACTTTATCCCCGTAGCGCTCGTCGCCCGAGCTCGCTTCCGCGGAAATCCCGGGCTCCGGCGTTTAGGTTGAAACCGCTGCCGATCCTCGGCGCCTCGGCGATCAGCCAATAAGAGGCCGCGCAAGTCACGGGGTTTCACCCCCTACTGTGGCGCACCCCGAAGCGGCGAGCTCACGAAACGCCGGCGCCTCGCGACACTCGATCGCCAACCGATCACCGGGACGCACGTCCTCTTGAGCCCTCAAGCCGGCTCAGGTTAGGAGCGGCCCTCGCTGAGAGCGGCTCTCGCTCACCGGCCAAAGAGGCGTCACCGCTCCAGCCACGCTCAGAGCGGACCGAATCCGCTCACGGGCAAACCTGAGAGTCGCTTTTCTGCTCACCGCGCTCTACATCAACCGGGCTATTTAATTTAGTTTTTTTTTTTTCTATTCCATTCGCGCAGAGTGTTCGTTCGGCTGGAGTAGGAGTAAATACTCGCGCTATAGCCTTCGAAGCTTGGAAGGATTTTTCTTGTTGCATATTTCGTCAGGGCTGTTCCCTGGCGTTAATCGAGAGTATTTGTTCTTGATATTGGTGCGTGGTGTGAGTGCTTGGTACTTATTGCGAGTGGCCATTCCGACAGTCGAGTGCACCGACTGATCGTTCTTCCCGGGACATTTTGGGGTTAAGGCTCTTAGCAGCCAACACCGGCGGTACGCTAAGTCTCAGTGGGCTGCTCCCAGCTGGGCGTGCTGCCACTGAGTGTCAGGAAGTCCACACACGGGTGGAGCTCTGGCACTGGCCGCGCACCACCGAATTCTTCGGACACACTTGGGTGTCCGCTTCTGCTCTCGCTTCAGCTGGGCAACAGTCTTCCGGAAAAAGAGCTCTCTTGAGTACAGCTTTTAAGTATTGTTAAGTAATATTAAGTGTATTATTCATTACTATTTAGTTTCTTCTTTGTTTAGTTTAAATTTTATATTTTATAATTAAAGTTTCGTTCGGGCAACAGGCTTTTTCTCCACTTATGCCTGGAGTTTTTTTTACTGCCGTTCACCTTAAATTTTAATACAATAAATAATTCTCATTTTTCAATTCAATTTAATTATTTCGGCATCCTACAATTCCTCATCCACTTCCTCGTCAACTCACTTCAATTAATAATTTATAGTTTATGTAAAGCGAATAAACAGTTAGAATACGAAAATTGCTCCGACTTACCGTTGGTATAAGTGTTACGGATTAATAAAAAGAAACGATTTTAAAGGGCAATATGAAACTTTATTGCTTAAAACAAATGTTTCTTAAACAGTTTTCAATACAAGGTTGTGTCTGCACCAAGCGAGTGTCAGAGCAAAAGTGACGCGATTCTTTTCAACTGAAAAAATCATCATTTTTTTATCAAACAAC